>CAOLHI010004041.1:0-136329 GCA_948474755.1 Ctenosaura bakeri
CCGGGGTGGTAATGACCTTGGTCTATTGAAGGGTCATTCACCGGGGTGGTAATGACCTTGGTCTGTTGAAGGAAAAGGCCGTGTGTATACAGGTCATCCACGATGCGTGGTTCATCCAAGAGCTTCGCTGTGCCTCGAGATGGGGCTTGGGTTACTACATTCCTTACACCGCCTATAAGATATTACAAAATGATTTGCAAAGGGGGCTGGACTTGATCTTGAGGGGATGGGGGGAATAAGGACTAAGCAGACGCTTGCCCTTATCCGTGGCCGGTATGGGGGGGTCTTAAGGTTCGGCGTGTACCTATGGCACCCCCTTTCGGGGTGTAGGATAAATCCTATACTTGAGGAGGGCCCTGGGATCACCCCACTTGCTATGCAGCGGGGGGTGGGGCTTGGGGCTCACCTCCCAGACAAGGGCTGGCCAAAGGTCATCATGCAACTTCAGCAGTTGGCTTTGGGGCCCGGTATCTCGCTCAACGGGCTAGGGGAGATGCTTGGGAGCTGCCTCTTGACCCTAGTCCGAAGATACGGTTGACCCCCCCTTTCTCAGGTCATAAAATACAAGTTCAAGGTCAAGTTCAAGTTTAAGTTCACCCCTTTATGTTAATTAGGCATATTAATAAATTGCCCTAGTTCAACCCAAGCTCTGTCTGCGATCTCGTTATTTCGTGGGTTGGGCGGCAATATCTGTAGCTGACAATGATGGCTTGCCTACAATTCAAAAGAAACGTTAAGGTCCCATACTTTTCATGATCCCCGCTTATTTTTGCTCCTTATTTCCATTACTCTAAAATTTTGTGTATTGCTTCATCCCAATCTAGAAATATCCAAAGTACTCAGCGTTGCAACTTACTTTAAGAAGTTCCACCATCCTGCACAATGCTTTAACCGAGGTTTTAGTCATTGGCTTCTGCATGGACATGTGCAGATTCATTGTAGTTTTAATGATGTTACTAAGGCTGTAAGCATACAGAAATCCCTAGATATAAATGTGAGGGGGGAAAATTAGCTATTACACATCTAGATGATCATAAATAATTTTAGGTTTCTAAATCAGTACTATCCTATACAAATAATAATTGTCCAATACACATATGAATTCTCAAAATTAGAAGCAAAAAAGTAGAAGCAAAAGTAGAAGCAAAAAAGTAGAAACACATCAGTGACGACTTAAATGTAAAACGATGAAACTATAAATCATCACTCCAGCTGAACAACAGATAAATTAATACCCAACTGAAATAACTGTATTTTGTATAACTGTATTAATCAACTTCTAGATTTCTGCAACATAACCATTCTTGGTTGATGGCTCATTTCCTACCAAAAAGCAAGACTTAACTTGCCACAGGAACAAGAGGAGCTCTGCAGTTATACTGCTACTTCAAAAGATGGATTAGTTCAAATAGAATGCCAATCAATTACTTGAAGCTATGCAAACAAGTCTAAAATAACTCTTTGGCTCTGTCACTCTCCTCTTTTCTCCCCCATATGATTTTCAAACCATTGCTTCCTATCACAACAAACTGAAAAACTACAGGATGAATCCTCAGTGAGTCTTACTTAGAACCACAGAAATCACAATAATTTAAGTTAGTAAAGAGTTACTTAAGCCAATGAATTTTAATTGGTCTATTCAAAGTTTGTTTCAGTCTGGATTCAACAAGTATGTTTATGTTAATCATAAAGCTTAGAACTGCAAAACATCATTTGCCAGTCTGGATGCAACCAGTAACAGTGGAAGAAAACTGCAGAATGTGAGATGAGGAAGAGCTTTCACTCATGTTCCACCGAACTACGGTTTGATGTTAAATCTGAATTAAGCCTAGGACTGTGAAGAATACAAACTGTCAAAAATGCAAACACTGTGAACAAACTTAATGCTTCTAATCGAACTACTTAACTTACTTAATTTACTTAAATGCTTAACACAATTTAACTCATAATTCCAGCCATATGTACAATTTAAAGAAATAATGCATGAGAAATTTACTAGCAATTAGACACTCTAAGAATGAACATTCTGTAGACACTTTTTAACTGACTGGTTTTTATTAACTGATTATGATAACTATAACAAAGAAATATTAACACCTCTGCAATCTCATACTAGATTACAGAATGATGTTTTATCATGGATCTGATTACTACAGAGATTTTTAGGTAACTAGTTATCTTGTAACATGCTGCTTTCACATCCTGCAATTTGAATGTCTTATTGTTTTGTATTTGATTTTATATTTGATTTTATATTTTAAAAAAGAAAATATTTTTGTACACACTTTACATTACAAAATTTATATAGTTTTGTAATTTAAATCTTAAAATTCCCTCAAGAATTTTAGTACTCAAAAATTTTAAAACTCACAAAACATTAATCTAACTGAAAATTTAGCAGCATTTTCTCACCATGAAATTTTACAATGCAGTACACACCTGTATAAAAACATTGCACCTGTTTGTTGGATCTTCTGCAAACTTATCCATTCGTTGTTCCTTTGACAAAATAGATTCCATTTTCATCATCCATGAGCTAACAAACACGTAATATGACTGCATTTCTCTGAAAAGAAAACACATAGGGTTCTCTAATTATTCAAACAGATACAGTAAACAGAAGATACACCAAAGGAAGCATAATTGTAGTTTGAAGAAATCAGCTGACAAAGAGGTTAAAGAACCACACTTCCAATAAAAAAACAAAACAAAGTAGAGCAGAATGATTACTACACCATGTTAATGATGCCAATCCGGTGTTGAACAACCTATTGCTGAAAATCTTTATGTGAACTTCAAAGGCCCATTCTGACAGAGGAAAATCTTTTAAGTAGTTGTCTTTTTATAACTGCCTTCATGTGACAAAACTATTCGCAAAGCAATTTCATGGCAAAAATTGGGAGAGTTTCTGTGTACAGCATGAAAGTTTCCAAAAATGTTTGATAAGTGTGAGTAAAACCCTTCCTTCTGCAAGGCAAGCTGTTACACAAGACAACATGTTGGGTGAAGACAGCTGTGCCGAAGAACCATTTAAAAATACTTCCACTTCCACACTGACTGGCTACATAGGCTCTAGTCCAGCGATTCTCAACCTGTGGGTCGTGACCCCTTTGGGGGTCAAATGACCATTTCACAGGGGTCACCGCTCCTCTATCCCACCCCGCCCCCTTTTGAAACAAGGTGGCCTCACAGCCAATGGGAGCGCTGTTTCTGAGACCCCACACTGGGAGGAGGGGAGAGGAGGCGTGCTGGGACATTTCCCCATCTTTCCCTGCTGGGTGGGGAGGCATTGTAGGAGCCAGAGGTGGAGAGAGCGAGAGGAGAGAGCGTGGAGCCAGAGCGTGGAAGCGGAAGTGGAGAGAGCGAGAGGGGCTCGCGGGTGTAGCGTGGTCGAGAGGCTACAGCGGGTATCGCACCCCATTCCCGAACCCTCAGAGGGATGAAAAGAGGAAGGAAGGGGCGCCCGTGCGACATGGGAGTGAGAGCGTCCAAGCAGCCACACTCCCTTTAAGGGAGGGAGGGAGGGAGGAAAAGTCCTGTAGTGAAGGTGGGGGTCGCCGCTGTTGGGGCTTGGCTGAACAAATCAATGGAAGAAACAGGGAAGAGACCAGCTCAGGTTTCTTAGTGCGGAGTGCCTTTCCTCATACATGCGGTAGGAAGGAAAAGGAATAGAGAATGGATGTGCACATTTGCTTTAGTCTGCTGCCTGGGAGCTGTAGGCTGCACTGGAGGAGGAAGGGCGGGGCAATTGCGCGACCAGGAAGCCAGCTGTGGGATGAAGGAGCAGCGAAGAGAGCGCCTCGCGCAAGAACCTGCTTGCGCAAACGGCACCCCCCACCTCCGCGATAAGGTAACGTGCGGAAAAGGCCCAGGAGTGGTGGTGCAGAAGCATGAGCCACGCGCTTGTGTCCTCCTGCCCCCTGTTCAGAAGGGACTGAAATCGCTCTCCTTCTCCGCTACCGGGAGAACCTCCCGTCTGACGGCTCCATGGCTCCTGCCCCACTCACCACGGAGGGGGGCGCGGCGGAAGGGCTGGGAGGCCGCAAGGCGGCACTTTTCCAGGGGGGCAAGCTGCACCCAGCACAAAAGACAAAGGCGCTGGGATTCCGCCCCCCAGCCAGGGTCGACACTCTGGAAACTTTTCCCACACTGCCCCCCCAGCAGAAACGAGAGCAAAGCAGAAGCAGAGCCCGGGGGGGGTGGTTCTCAGTGTTTTTTCCCACGGGAGACGCGCGGCTCCTCTTTCCCTTCCTGCCCCCCCTGTTCCTGGCCAGCAAGGCGGCCTTTGCTGTAAATAATAAATAAATAATTTTATGGTTGGGGGTCATCACAACATGAGGAACTGTATTAAAGGGTCACGGCATTAGGAAGGTTGAGAACCACTGCTCTAGTCTTTCAGTCAAATTATTTCTTATTTAATAAGTCTAAGCAGATTGGAACTGCAGTGAATATAAGCTGTAACTTCACAGATACAAAGTACATTAGCAATAGCATCCATTACTGGAAAAGGTACAAAACTAAAGACGAGTGTGAAAACAATATATGTTGGTATTTTGCTAACCAAAAATTTCCTGAATTATGAAAGAGCCACTAATTTTCGAAGAGTCTCCTTCCATAAAACAGGCACAGGATTGGATTTTGAGGCAGACCCTTTAAAGCAGGAATGGGAATCATGTAGCTCCTCCCATCTCTTCCAGCTTCCCCCAATCTCCTTCCGATTTCCATTTTGATCAGTATTTTCTACAGCTGATGTGGTTTGCTGCCAAGAAGTTTTACTCTCACCAAGCTCCCAGCAGCCAAGGCAGGAAGAGGAAATTAGAATGAAAAAAAATTTAATAGTGGCAGCAGTAGCACTTAATTCCCCTGTTCACTGTAACAAGAGGATCAACACTCATGTGTTTGGTGGCTTTTTTTTAAAAAACACCTTGCCTGCTTCCTGGAAGGAAAAGCACTTGGCATATGTGACTGGTAAGACTTTCTACCATCTCTCTCTAGTTTTGTTACTTCCATCACCTCTGGAAGCAAGCAAGGCATTTTAAACAGAGGTGGCAACCACATAGAATCATAGAAATGTAGAGTTGGAAGAGACCACAGGGGCCATCCAGTCCAACCCCCTGCCATGCAGGAACACCCTCAAAGCACTCCCAACAGATGGCCATCAAGCCTCTGCTTAAAAACCTCCAAGGAAGGAGACTCCACTACACTCCGAGGCAGCAGATTCCACTGCCGGACAGCCCTAACTGTCAGGAAGTTCTTCCTGAGGTTCAGGTGGAATCTCCTTTCCTGCAGCTTGAATCCATGGCTCCTTGTCCTGGTCTCTGGAGCAGCAGAAAACAAGCCCTCTCCCTCCTCTACGTGGCATCCCTTCAAATATTTAAACATGGCTATCATGTCCCCTCTTAACCTCCTCTTCTGCAGACTAAACATACCCAGTTCTCTACGTCTATCCTCATAGGGCATGGCTTCCAGGCCTCTCACCATTTTGGTCGCCCTCCTCTGGACTTGCTCCAGCTTGTCAATATCCTTCTTGAATTGGGGTGCCCAGAACTGGACACAGTATTCAAGATGGGGTCTAACCAAAGCAGAGTAGAGTGGTACCAGTACCTCTCTCGATCTAGACACCATACTCCTATTGATGCAGCCATGAATTGCATTGGCTTTCTTGGCCGCCGCATCACACTGCTGACTCACGTTCAGCTTGTGATCTATGAAAACTCCTAGATCCCTTTCACACGTACTGCTATCCAGCCACGTGTCTCCCATCCTATATTTCTGTATTCCATTTTTTCTACCTATGTGTAGGACCTTACACTTCTCTCTGTTGAATTTCATTTTGTTCGCCTTGGCCCAGCTCTCCAATGTATCCAGGTCATTTTGAATTTTGATCCTGTCCTCCTGCGTATTAGCAACCACTCCCAATTTGGTATCATCTGCAAATTTGATCAGCATGCCCTCGATTTCTTCATCCAAGTCACTGATAAAAATATTGAACAGCACTGGGCCCAGGACAGAACCCTGTGGCACCCCACTAGTCACCTCTCTCCAGGATGAAAAGCAGCCATTCGTGATCACCCTTTGGGTTCGGTCGGTCAACCAATTACAAATCCAACTAACAGTAGCCCTGTCCAGCCCACATTTCACTAGCTTCATTGCAAGAATGTCATGGGGAACTTTGTCGAAGGCCTTACTGAAATTGAGATATGCTACATCCACAGCATTCCCTTCATCTATCAAGCTAGTAACTCTATCATAAAAAGAGATAAGATTAGTCTGGCATGACTAATTTTTGAGAAATCCGTGTTGACTTCTCGTGATTACTGCATTGCTTTCTAAGTGGTTAGAAACTGACTGCTTAATGATCTGCTCCAGGATCTTTCCGGGTACTGATGTCAGGCTGACTGGGCGATAATTATTTGGGTCCTCTTTTTTTCCTTTCTTGAAGATGGGGATAACATTTGCTCTCTTCCAGTCTGCTGGAACTTCTCCTGTCCTCCAGGATTTCTCAAAAATTATAGCAAGCGGTTCCGAAATGACCTCTGCCAGCTCTAGGATGCAATTCATCTGGCCCTGGAGACTTGAATTCATCCAGCGTGGCCAGGTATTCCTGTACCATCTCTCTACCTATTATGTGCCTCATTTCTCCTGCTTCCTCCCCTGCTCCCCAACCGCCAGGTTGAGTGCTTGTATCCTTCTGGGGAAAAACTGAGGCAAAGAAGGTGTTAAGTAGCTCTGCCTTTTCTCTTCCCCCTGTGAGTAATTCGCCATCTTCTCTGCGTAGCGACCCTATCGTCTCCTTCTTTTTTCTTTTGCTGTGGACATATTTTAAAAAGCCCTTTTTATTGTTTTTAATGTCTCTGGCCAGGCTAAGTTCGTTCTGTGCTTTAGCCTTTCTGACCTCCTCCCTACATCTCCTAGCTGCTTGCTTAAATTCTTCTTTGGTGGTTTCCCCCTTCTTCCAATTCCTATACATGTTTCTCTTAACACTTATCTCAGCTGAGAGTTCTTTAGTAAACCATTTTGGTTTCTTCAGATGCCTTCCATTTTTCCTTTTTCCTCCTTATTGGCACAGTTTTAGACTGTGCCTTCAGTATCTCCTTTTTAAGGAACTCCCATGCCTCCTGAACTCCTTTCCCTTTCACTGTTCCTGACCACGGAATTCCAGCCAGCAGCTCCCTAAGTTTACAGAAGTCCGCTTTTTTAAAATCTAAGATGAGTGTCTGGCTACCTTTATCTTCTCCTTCCCACTGAATGCCAAATTCCAATAGGGCATGGTCACTCCCCCCTAAAGATCCAACCACTTCTACCTCATTCACAAGGTCCTCCCTGTTGGTCAAGATCAGATCTAGAATATTTGATCCCCTTGTGGCCTCTTCCACCTTCTGGACCATGAAGTTGTCTGCAAGACAAGCAAGAAACTTGCTGGACCTTGCTGTCTTGGCAGAGTTTGACTGCCAGCATATATCTGGGTAATTGAAATCTCCTATTATTACTGTATCTCTCCTCTGTGAATGTGCAGTCATTTGGTTGAGGAAGGCGTCATCCAAGTCCTCAGCCTGGGTTGGAGGTCTGTAGTAAACCCCCACCAGAATATCCCTATTGTTTCTCACTGCCTTAATTCTTACCCAAATGCTCTTGACCTGGCTTTCTGGGTTTAAGTCCTGGATCTCTTCACAGGTGAAAACATCCTTGACATACAAGGCTACTCCTCCTCCTTTCTTGTTTGGTCTATTTTTACAAAATAGGCTATACCCCTCTATTCCTATATTCGAATCATGAGACTCATCCCACCAGGTCTCAGTGATGCCTATCAAATTGTATTTATTTTGTTGTACTAGGAGTTCAAGTTCGTCCTGCTTGTTTCCCATACTCCTTGCATTAGTGTAGAGACACTTAAGTTCCCGGGCCCTTCCTGCAAGTCCTGTACTATTGTTTCTACTCCTCCCGCCATTGGCCGCTTGTACTACTTGTCCAGTATCATTTGGGCCTTTCCCCCCTGCGCTCTCCGAGTCCTTGCCCTGAATAATATTGTCTCCCTCCCCAGCAAAACTTAGTTTAAAGACCTCTTACTCCTCCTTGCGAGACTGTTTGCAAAAACATTCCTGCCCAGTTTTGTGAGGTGCAGCCCATCCCTCGCCAGAAGCCCACGGTCATGGAAATTCAGGCCATGTTCCAAAAATCCAAACTGTTGCCGGCGGCACCACATGTGGAGCCAATTGTTGACCTCTGCTATTGCCCTTTCCCTACGTGCGCCGTATCCTTGAACAGGGAGGAGAGACGAAATGACCACTTGCACACCAAAGTCCTTAAGCTTCGTCCCCATATGCTCGTAGTCCTTTGCAATGTGGTAAAGGCTGCTCCTCGCAGTATCATTGGTTCCGACATGAACCAAAATGAGGGGCTTCTAGTCAGTGGGTTTGACCAGCCTGGTTAGCCTCTCCATTATGTGGTTGATCCTGGCCCCAGGAAGACAGTAGACCTCTCGATTGAGCTTGTTCGGTTTGCAAATTGCCATTTCGGTTCCTCTGAGCAAAGAGTCCCCAACCACCAGAACTTGCCTCCTCTGAGACTTGTCCTGGGCTCCTCGACGAACATGTTCTACTAGGACTGCCTGGGCATTCTGTTTAGGCTGGGAGCGTTGATCTAGTTCCTGTTGGTGAAGTTTGATTCCTTCTTGTTGACATTCTGTTCCCTCTGCGTGGTACTCCTCATTGTTCGTAAGGCCAAGTACTTCGAAGCGATTGTGTAGGTTAAGAGTCTCTGTTACATTCCTGGTCCTTTTACTCCTCCGTGTGACATTCGCCCAGGCCTCCGTTTCCTGGGAAAGTGTGGTGACTTCCTGATCTGGCAGCTCCTCCGTGCATTTGGTCTTTCGGTAGGTCTTCTCTGCCCTATCCAAAAACTCCTCCCCTTCCCTAATAAGATGGAGATCAGAAATTCGTGCCTCCAGCTGGCGAACCTTCTCCTCCAAGAAGGTGACCAGCTTGCACTTGGTGCAGGTGTACCCGAGAACCTCTTGTGGCAAGAAAAGGAACATGCCACAAGTGTTACAGGTGACTGCAGCAGCTCCCTCACCTTCCATCCTTGAAACTACAGAGAGTAGTACAGGATGAAGCTCAAGAAAGAATAAGTGGGCTTTTTTTCTGAGATTTAGCTGTGTAAGCTACGATAGTTCATATCCTCTCTTCCTTTAAGCATGGAACATGCAGCTGGCCAGCTCTCTCTAAAACTCCATGCTTGCTTTCAGGAGCCCTAGGCTAAAAGCATCTGGAAAGAGTGATCAGGAAAACTGTGAACAAAAGCCTTTGCTCCTAAGTTACTTTCTAGCATCCCTAGAAGCAAGCAAGGCATTTTAGAAAAGTATCTCTTGCTGCTACTGCCACTGCCTCTGCCACAATTTTCCCTCATGGATGAGACAGCAGAAAATAGGCACGGCCAACCAATAGTATGTATTTTTTCTGGGTATGTACAGAAAAAATACTATGCAGAAGGAAGGAAGGAAGGAAGGAAGGAAGGAAGGAAGGAAGGAAGGAAGGAACTTCTCCCTTAAAAACTTACTTGGTAAGAGACTGGGCCTTCTGTTGTAGAAAACTTTCTCTGTTTAACTTAATGGATTGAAAAGTTTTCTTGTCCAGAAGTTTGGCAGCAGCGGGCATCTTCTGGCTCAAAAAGGAATCAGCAAACCAAATTATATTAGCAGTAAGTGTGATAGCAGGCACCTGGAGTATTAAACATTGGCAAAAGGAGGGAAAGTTCACATTAGAGGAAAGGCCAATTTTTCCATGACAGTGCTATTAAGTGCATAATGAAAACCATGCAGTCACTAAACCACTTACACATCCTGTATGCACATACACTCTTAAAGTTTCACTAAGTATTTCAAGAATTCATACACAATAATAGAGGTTTAAGCCCCATGTTAAATAAAACCAATTTCCTTTCTTCATAGGCTTATGTAGGATTTCAGGCTCTGGTGTTTCAACACAGCACAGCCATCCAGACAATGTGGTGGAAAGGAAGCCAAGGTATGGTTATGGGGACTAAAGCAAGCTCCCCACGGTTCCTAATATCTTAGGAGATTGAATGATTCATTCCTCTAGTATGAGAGCCATTTTTGTATCAGCACTATACCTGTTAGACTGAAATGGATTTTATGAGGCAAGTATAATAGGCATGACAACTCTGTACCATTTGCTTTGCACAGGATGCAATTTCAGCCAATGAGGGATATGATAAGAGACTGAGTGTCACCACTATTCAGCTTCTAAAAAGTGCAACTTAGTTACAATTTTTTTGGTTATTATACGAACATTGATGTGTTCTCTATTAAACGAGTGAAAAGAAGATATGCTCCCCAGTATACTACTTTGGGATGACATATTATCATTTGACATAAACTCCAACAAAATCTAAACATTATTTTATAGCAGATAACTCCCCAGGGCAGTAACTATCCATATTCATTTGAAATTAATGTCTGAAAAAAACTTAGACTAACAAAATTTCACTTCATCCCTTCCCAAACAACTTGAATGTTTATAATGTAAAGATAAAATTTTATAGACTCCTTAACTGTAAACAAGTAATGAATTTTTTCTATTCAGAGAAAATAAGGAGTTCACACTATAAAAACACTAAAAATATTATAAGTACTTCAAAGCTAGATTTACTAGCTCTCTTTAATAACTGAATACTGGTGGCCTATTACTTATTGCAATCTAATACTCAAGGAACTATAGAAAACCATATTTTTATCAAAGGCTTTTATTTTCACATTGTGTGTGAAATGTTAACCATTAGTGGAAAGTTACAAACAGCAAAATCTTCACCTTTTTGCAAATGTCCAGCAACGATTTGTAAAATTTCTTGTCTATAGTCCGAAAAATCTGAAAATGCAGCACAAAGAGCCCACAAATTCCTACGTATTTATCCCTCTGGTCAATTTCTGAGGGTTCACCTTGTACAAATACACACAGAAAAGAATATATTTGAAGTTTGCCACTAGACAAACAAGATAACAACTTTCACAAACAGTAACATCAACATAATAGTGTCTAATATGCATTACCAAGCTTAGCTTCAATATTGGCAAAAATTGTGCGAATACTATGGGCAAACTCCTCGGCAAAGGTGCTGTTCTTCGATACTGACACTCCACCATTGAAGCAATCAAATTGCTGTTCTATGCAAGCCTGAATGAGGATGAGAAGTGAGAATGATTTACAACACTAGCGTTACAGGAAATATAAGCTCAGTCTATAGACAATTTAAATTATAGGTTGTCCTTTATCTTAAGTGTTCTATTTCATTATAATCAAACTGAAACTCTAATTAAATGGAAATTAATCTTTATTCAGTAGTTATGAACTGCTGGATTTTTTTTTATTCAACCTGAGCTTCTATCAGTTTGTTAAGGGAACAATATAAAAATTTGAAAACAATTATAGACTAAAGAGTCTCTTCTTTTTTACCACCAATAAACTGTACTAATGAAACCTTACTGCTTACTAATTATAATGCAAAACTGAGAGAAGCATCTAAGGTTTTAGAACCTTTTACTCCAACAAAGGAAACAAAGAATATTAGGCTCAGCAAGCATTAGCAGATTTGAAAGTCTGGGCAGATTTTAAATAATCAACAGTGATTTAAGTAATCAATAATGAAAATCACTATTGGTGTTTCTAATAAAGTTTCTCAAAGTATGACTGCAAGTGGGGGGGCGAGAGAGAGAGAGAGCGGGGGGAGAATTGATTTCAGAGGTCAGAATCTTACATCACAATTACTTTAGTGCACCTTAGCATGTGTGAGAATAGATCTCTGTTCAACTTGGCAAACTGCTTTTCAAACTGAGGTGATTTTCAAGAACAGGTTACAACATAGCATACTTTTAAAAAAAAAGGATCAGAAATCTAATTAGTTAGGTATATACCAGCTGTTGGACGCACCTAAAGCAGTGCCTGGAGAGGTTAATCTTTTGCACTACAGCTCCAAGCATCAACCAGCCAGTAGGTTCAAACCCTGATTTATAGCAGCTTTTATATTAGATAATGGCCGATGAAAGCAAGCAGACTATACAATTTAAAACACAAAACCACCAATTTAATTGGGATAGTATTCAGAATATAAGATTCCAGCTCTGTAATATTTTATAAGCTACATTTATACTCTATTCCAGAGATGGCAAATCTGTGGCTCCTTATTTGCTGCTGAGATTCCCAGTAGCCCGAGGACAGCCAAGGGTGGGGAAGCTGCAGTCTAGCACTACCTGGAAGGCCACACATTTCCCATTCTGACTGTCTGAGGAGCATAAGCTAATGGGTATGTATTATATTACCTGGAATATCATCCCATCCAGTAATTGGCTTTCTAGTTTTAATAGCAGCTTTTCAAATGGCTTCAATTTGTCTTCCTGCACTCCAAATTTAGAAGGGTTGTGATGGACAGATTTTAGTAACCTGACACAACAAAGCAAAAGAAAAACCAGTAAAAATAAACCAAATTGCTGTTGATAGATAGATTTGCTGGTGGAGGGAATATTCAAGGACTTTTTGGAGGGTGGGAAATGTTTAAGAATAATAGAGAGCTTACCTTTAAACAACAGGTGACAAAGTGTTTCAGTTTCTTTATTTTTTTACTGAACAAAGCCTTCCAGCCACTTCAAGAGGCACCCTCACTGCTTACCTGTGGTCCTTGGACATAATGCCCCTGGGAACAATGCTAAATCATGACATAGTATCATTCCTATCATTCCCAGGAATGTGCTTTGAGGACAGATGTCTGCCTCTGCTGTGGCCAAAGATGTTAACTATTATAAAACAGGCAACTTAAAAGCACTTCACAGCAGTTCAGTCACTGCTGCAATAACTATAATTACACATGGGAGCAACATGGTCTTTCAATGGGAATTTTATAACTAATGATACAAGAAGCAGGAAAAAAATATCCAGGACATGCATGACTCAAAGCTACAAAGTTTACTGGATATAATCCAACAAAGCTCCTATTCAAGCTCCACAGAAATGAATAACCATGGTTCAGCAGTACTCTTTCAAATGACCACTGCATTAATATATTTTTCTGCCATGCCAGCAGACATCCACTGAAGAATTTACTCACATACCTTTTGTACATAGTCCAGTGATCTTTCAGCGTAGCATGATTATTAATTATCTCATCCAATGTGAGTAAAACTGTCAGGAGTTCCCCCAGATGCTCATACATAGCCTGTTTGAGACATTACATAGTTCATTATAGATTTAGATGATAATTTTATACCCACTTTTCAGGGGGTAAGCTCTAATGTCAATGGGATTTATTTACAGTATTTATATCCCTGACAACACAGTAGATGTGTCTGAGATGAACATGCCCGAAATAGTTCTCTTCGCTGACATGGAGCATCAAATCTAGCTGACAAGAAGAGAATCCTGAAGGAAAATGGCATGCTGATCCTATTAAACAAACAAGTTTTTTGCTATTCAAATTTTAGTCTCAAAGAAACAAGTGAACCAGTCCAACCTCCAAGCTAAACACACACAAAACTTTATAACATACACTGTCAAAATGCCTAGGTGTTCCTTACCTGAAAATGAACTCCTGATGTCTCTATCACTTTGGGTGCATTTCTGAAAAGGCAGAACCACACCACATATCACATCATATAATTAAATTATTTTAGAGGCACATATTTTTAGAAGTCTTCAATAAATTATAGTTAGGAAATACAATACACAATGGTCCCTCTTTATCAGTCTTCTCAAATTATGACAATGGTAACTTTATCTCATCACAAGTCTAAGTTTACAGACCAGCTGGCCAGAAAAAGCATAGAAGCTTTTGCTTCCATTTGATTAGCTGCAGTCTGTTGTGTTGCCTGAACCCAAACTAACTGTGGTTAATCTTAACTATGGTTAGTAGAAAGACGCTAACTACAAACCTTTGTCAAAAAACTGACTAGTTATTGTTAAGATTATCTTATCATCTAAATGCCAAACTGCAATTACATCATGTTAACCTAAAATGCAAGCTATTTATTAATTTCTTCCTTCTGAGCATCCTTGAGAACAGGTGAGCAGAAACAAGTAAGCCTAGAGAAAGCTACACATGCCTTTATGTTTAGCTATTTAACATTATGTCCAAAGGTTGCCAAATCGTCCTTCTGTAATTGCAAAGAATGCTTCAGAACACACCTTGTATTCCTTCTCAGGATAGGAGGCATATCAACATGATTTATTTTTAATTTGTGTATTCACAAGTAAATTTAAAATACAGAATTGTTGCAAATTAATTACTTGTTACTAGTATAAAGGACAGCCAACTGGTGGACTACATTCATCACTACTTCGTAGCACCGTGTCACAAAGCAAGACAGCTCCTGAAATGACAAAAAAGGACACAGGATGAGTTTTCGTTTTAAATCTTTTTATTATACACATTTACATTCACCTTCTCATTTCCCCATACCCAATACACACGTAGTACCAATGAGTAATCCAAAAGGTAGAAAAATAAATTAACATATGATATAGATTTAACACAAACCCAAAGCGCATAGTTAATGACCTTAATTTAAATTCTTTATCATCAGCTTTTCCTATATACACAGAGCTTAAATTTCTCCTCTCTCTCTTCTTTTGATTATCCTTTAATGCATAAACTTATTTATCCAGTTACATTCAATCTTCACTCGCACCTTTTTAACCATAAAAAAAAAGAAAAAAGAAAAAAACACTCTTCCCTTATTTTCTTTTTCTTCCATACTAGTTGGTTCTACCTTAGCTTTTCCCGTCCAACAATAACTTAAAACATCACATCGACTTACTCCACTTTCTTTCTGAATATCAAATTCGCTAAATTTCCCTGTTTGTAGTCATTCCGTTCTCCTACTTACTATATTTCCCTTTTCTAAATCCCGTTATCCTTTATCAAATGTAACACTTATAATTCTATTCAAGTCCTAGTTGTTACGAACCTTTATCACGTGCTTCACCTATTCTTTATTCCTTGTTCCTTAATCACTCCTACTTCCTATTAGGTTCCAATATGGGGAGGATCAAATCCCATTCTTCATCTATTTTTTCTTCTGACCTTTGTTGCAATACTGCCGTTAATTTCTCCATTTCCCTTATTTCGTATATTTTCAATAACCAATCCTCCACTACAGGGGATTCTTCTTGTTTCCATCTGCTGGCATAGCACATTCTCGCTGCAACTATCATATACGTTAATATCTTGTGGTATGATTGCTTTTTGAGTGGCACAGGATGAGTTTTCAAGGTTTCAGAGATTAATCTCCAAGACTTCCTAAACAGTTACGCAACAGGTGAACCAAAATAGCATTTACTGTTATTGCTCTGTAGCAGGAAACTGACTAACCACAGACTGCTATCCCCACCCAACTGATCCATCTTCAGGCAGGGGATGCCCTTTGAAGCTAGCCCAGAAGGGAGAAAGCACTAGGCTCACCTTAATGAAAATACGGAGTTAGGGCTACCATACATAAGCCTGCCCAATTGCTAAGAAGTTTTCTTTCTGCAGTAGCTCCTCTCCTGCAAAGATCATGTCCCATGCTTCAATAGCACCACTGGTCAATCTTAAGCATCTACTTGGGGCTATGAGGCCTGAGGTGGAAATGACTAAGGGAAACCACCTTTCCCACCAAAGGGATACAGTGTAGGGCAGTAATGAAAAAAATTCATCCCATGTTTTTTGGGTGGGGGTGTCTTCCCACTACTGGCAGGCTTTAGGCTTGATATTTGGGCAGGCTTAATTATATACCACTGCCCCCTCTGCAGATCTTTGGTTCTGAATGAATAGAATCTAGTTCAAACCAATACAGTTGTCTTGCCTTCACTTCTAATTGCAATAGAATGCCACATAGAGAGTCCTAATGCAACACTCTGCAGTACCTTCTGTCTTTGGAAAAGTGCTAACCTCCTCATGTCTTGGAAAATTGCATAAGAGAAGCAGGAAATAATAAGAAGCTTAAGTTCTCTTTAAATGTTCCCTGTTATAAAACATGAACTTCTAGACATCTATTTGCAATATTTTAACCCATTTCTATGGTTCTTAAATCAAAGAAAGTGAAATAAAGGCAAAAGTGAAGAGACAGCAGATGTTTGAAAAGACAGATATCAGTTATGTAAAATTTTTTAGAAAAATTGGTCACCCATTTATGTTAACACTGAGCAAACATTTCAGAGTCAACTTCTCATTCCTTTAAGATAACTACATTTTGCAAACAAAATGATCATGAGATGCAGAATCACATGCCACTCAATTATGCAAGACACAGAAATATGGTGGTTCAACAAAATACAGAAAGTTGAGCAATTTAGATCCAGTTCGCATTTAACACAGACGTAGCTGTTGGTTTTCCCCAGAAACATACCACTTTTTCAGCGAGCTTTTGCTCACTATAGGCTGTAACTGTAACTTGTTACATCAAAATGCACGTAGTTCTATCAAAACAGGAGACCATGCTGCAGATATTTGGCTTTGGTTTTACCTAGGGACCATTTCAATTGTTAGACACCTATAAAACTAGGTGACCAGAGACCACAGAGGACAGAAAAACACAATGTACATTTCAAAAGTGGTCATAACTATACAATTTTGCCTTTCAAGCATTGAAGAGTGATTGTGAGCAGCTAAATATACTTTTAAAAAAATTAAGACAATCTCTTGGCAAGTAACAATTATGATTTCTATTGTTCAACAGAAGATAAGCTACAGAATTGTCTCATGGACTTACCTGTAAAAATGAAATAAATCTTCCCATCTGAATTTGGCTATCTCCTTCCACTTTACTAGAATCCATATCTAAAATGTGAAAATGAAAGATGCACTGGTATCAGAAACCACAAAATTTAATGTGATTCATTAACATTTAAAGTTTTACTACAACCTGTTTTGTTTGTGTCTTAAAATGCATTGGCACGAAACTACAGATCGCCAGCTGATTTTAGAAGAACAGCTCACTTGGAAACATCTTTTAGTAGAACTTTATCACTGCTATCCATTTTATCTTTTAAGAAATATTTCTTCAGATTTTTTTCCCCGTTTTCTTTCACTCTTCCAGTGAATACTAAAGTTAACACACTGGTTAGAATTCTCTTGTTAGTCCCAATCAGAGTAGACCTACTGAATCAATTGCTGAATGGTGAGTCAACACACAGGGGAATCTAATTGATTCAATGGGTTCTCCTCTAGGACTCTAGATCTCTTAAGAATACAATCTAGGCCTGGGCTTTTTAACAACAACAAAAATTGCTTCAAAGCCATCTTGAGAATGATGGCTCTTCCGTGCATAGGCTGTACATGTGTCATGCCAGAGTACCTGACCAGAATCAGTGGCCTGTACATTATGTCTGAACAAATGCAATGAAGAAGCCACTGCTTGCTGCCTTAAAGAAGCTTGTTGCCTTAAAAATTGCTCCTATGGTAAAATATGAATCTGATCCTCACATCCTGATCACATTAATGTAATGTATATGCAGTTTCCCAAGATGTTGGATCTAATACACAGAGCTTTTCATACCACTGTATCCCCATCATAAGCAAAAGCACTGACATAGTTTCCCCGCTAACTCCAAGTCACTAAGGTATCCTGATGGACTGAACTTATCAGTTCTACCTAGACAATTTAATTTCTACAGAGATCAAGATCCAATGTTGTACTTTGGTATCCAATGTCAGCAGAAACAGGACTTTCTTCTCATCAGCCTCCCACTTCAGCCCACTGCTGTATGGAAAAACCGCTTCAGAGGTTCTTAAATAAGATAATCATGTTAATATTTCCCTGCCATCTACTCTTGAGTAGGAGAAAGAGACTATAACTTCCACTAACAATTTGCAGCTACTACCATGTACTGTGGTTACCCCCAAGATTCAGGGATTCACTGGGAAATCACACAGAATTTACCTTGCTCCTTTTTCCTACCTTCACAAAGATCTGTTTCCCCTCTCATGAGAGATGGGAATTACCATAAACACAAACACACTCAGCACCAGACTGCAGGCACATGGGAAAGATGGAAAGGAAGGAAATCTTTTGAGGAAAGCTTTTATTCTAAGAAAGGAAGACCAAAATAAAGGCCTTATGTGCATGATGAGACAGCCAGCATGGTGCTGCAGTCTGAACATTGGACTAAAACTCCTGGAAACAAGGTTTGAATCTCCACTCAGCCACTGTGTGCCCTTAGCCAAGTCACACTCTCTCAGCCTCAGAGAGAGGCAAAGGCAAATCCTCTCTGAATAAATCTTGCAAGGAAAACCCTATGATACATTTGCCTTAGGGTCACCATAAGTTGAAAGTGACCTGAAGGCACACAACAACACAGGAACAGCTTCCTCCCTTCAGGAAAATGTAGACTGTTACAAAGTTACTACACAGTTGCAAATCAGGTTCATCCAAGGATAAAAGAAACGTAAGTTCTGGTGCAAGTAGCTAAAGATTTCCTTGTTCTACACAGAGAGTTTCCCAGCACTATGGAACAGGTTTTTAGGTCAACAAGGGGCTGTAACAGAAGGGGGGCTACCAATTCTGGTGGAAGCTGTGACATGCAGTAGAAGGAAACAACTGGATCGTTGCCAAAGCCAGGAAGGAACTATAGTCAAAACAGTGCATCTTGCAGCTGCTGCTATTCTCTATCTATTTCCTGTCAGTAAGGCAGAAAATCAGAAAAAGTCCCTTGTTTCAGTTTTGGCAGCATATCACTATAGCTCTCAAACACTATTTTAACAGAAGTAGAGCATGATATGAGAAGGTTCATATTGAAGTTACACACATTTTTAAGGTAAGATTACATTATTTAACATCCTTCTTTCTTAGTGAATACTAAAGTTAACAAGTACTAGAAAATACAATTGTTATATTGTTCCACATATGTCCCCTGACCACAGAAGGCCTCTTCCTCCTACAAAGCATGAATGAACAAATCTTCAAAAGACTATTCTGAAACCAGTGTGATCTCATTCATCACAGTAATGTGAGAAAGGAGACTGAGATTTCGCCATTACCCCTAAAGGATCTGGTCAGGTGGCTGTCATCTCAGTGCTCAGCTTCCTCACCATTTGGCAGTAACATTCTCTCAATCCAAAACACAGCATTAACAAAAGGGCTCTCATGACTTACCCATCAAAACACCATCATTATATTTCAACAACAGCAGTCCTTACAGGTTATCAGTACTTCCATACTGGCTCAAAGATCTAAGCTAAAGTACAAATTGATTCAAGAACACAGTATTCAAAATGCATGTCATCTATGGCCCATGATTGTTCCTCACATATCTAGCAGAATGCATAATGAAGATGTCCAAGTTTTACTGAAAATAAATGAATTCAGAATTAAGCCTCAATCTCAATGTGTCAATTAAGATTGTCACTTTATCACCATCGCTAAGTTTCAAACTCAAAAAATCAAGCATCTTAATCGTATAGGGAAGAAAGAATATATTACTCCTCCCGGTACCATAGGGTACCATTTCCAAAGAATCCCTAATTTGGAAGGGGGATCACTTGGAAAGCACAAGAAGCTGCCAATCCAGGAGAAGAATGTAAAAGCCTACATGAGTGGAACAGCTACCGCCACCTCTCTGATCCTTGTAAGTGACATTCAAATCTTGCTCACTTAATATGTGCATGTAGTTCCTCTGGAGTACATCACAGTGCTAATTTGGAGTAGCAAACACCACTTATAAGTTCCTCTGTTTCCCAAGATCCAAAGCATGTTTAACTACACCATAACACTACTACACAATTTTTCACATATTAGCATAGCCAATAACTTACCTCCTTCTCCATAAAACAAGAGGCCATTATAAAATTTTGTTTCTGCCTGAGGACAAAAGCAGATATGTTTTCCTTTGAATAAGCAGTCTATAAAGGCTCAAGACAGAAAAATAAATGATTACATCATAAAATATATCATGTGAACTACAAAATCTAGACAGCAGTTCATACTCAATGAATTCTATGCAATATTACCTCATACTTTAATGTTTTGATTTCACAGCACAGAGCAGCATACACAGTGATAACTTTGTTTAGAACCTGGATAAATAAAACAAAAGTAGGCACAAACTAGTATATATAAAGCATAAAACCAAAAATACAGGTGCATTAAAAGGGGAGATAGGAAGAAGGAGTAGGGCCTACTCCAATGGTTTTATAAAAAGAGCAGTTACATTTGGCTCTTCCTTTTCCTGAATTGTTTTACTCAGTCTGGACTTGGTAACAAGTCTGTAACCTCAAAACTGATCTCTAAGTTTGTTTTTCTCTTTCTTCTCAATCCAACCATCTCGTTTTTGTATGGTGTCTTCCAGAATATAGGTTTTCAAACAAGGATGGTTTGTAAGCAGATCATTCTAAGTTCAAACACACAGATGCTCAAAAGATTTTAAAGGTTATCATAGAATCATAGAAATATAGAGTTGAAAGAGACCACACGGGCCATCCAGTCCAACCCCCTGCCATGCAAGAACATCGCCAAAGCACTCCCGACAGATGGCCATCCAGCCTCTGCTTAAAAACCTTCAAAGAAGGAGACTCCACTACACTCTGAGGCAGCATATTCCACTGCCGGACAGCCCTGACTGTCAGGAAGTTCTTCCTGAGGTTCAGGTGGAATCTCCTTTCCTGCAGCTTGAATCCATTGCTCCTTGTCCTGGTCTCTGGAACAGCAGAAAACAAGCCCACTTCCTCCTCTACATGGCATCCCTTCAAATATTTAAACATGGCTATCATGTCCCCTCTTAACCTTCTATTCTGCAGACTAAACATACCCAGCTCTCTACGTCTATCCTCATAGGGCATGGCTTCCAGGCCCCTCACCATTTTGGTCGCCCTCCTCTGGACTTGCTCCAGCTTGACCATGTCCTTCTTGAATTGGGGTGCCCAGAACTGGACACAGTATTCAAGATGAGGTCTAACCAAAACAGAGTAGAGTGGTACCTCCCTCAATCTAGACACCATACTCCTATTGATGCAGCCAAGAATTGCATTAGCTTTCTTGGCTGCCACATCACACTGCTGACTCATGTTCAGCTTGCGGTCTATGAAGACTCCTAGATCCCTTTCACACCTACTGCTATCCAGCCACGTGTCCCCCATCCTGTATTTCTGTATTCCATTTTTATTACCTAAGTATAGGACTTTACACTTCTCTCTGTTGAATTTCATTTTGTTAGCCTTGGCCCAGCTCTCCAAACTGTCCAGGTGCAGGTTACAACACAGTGTCAACAAACAATTTTGTGAGAAAGATTTGAAATTTAAAATCTTTACCTTGTTTTCTGTCTTTATGAGCTCAAGTAAGGAAGACTGTTCATAAGGCAAAAGCTAAAATCAAGCAAAAACATAAGAGGATATTTTAAATTTTTATTTATTTATTTATTTATTTATTTGGAAATGCAAAAACCTGCTACATGACTAAGCTAAATTAACGAAAATATAGTCCTTTCAAGCTGAGTATCAAATGCAACCACACAGGCACGTTGTTTTCTGATGCTGGCATGCAACAAAAATAATCAGTTCCCTTACTCACAAAAGACTATTCTATTCCCCTGGAAAAACACATGTGACTGGGCTGTGCAATCTTTCAAAAATTCACTGCAAAATCATATTGAATAAATGATGACTATTAAATGGAAAATACTTAAGTGCCTTATCCAGTTTGCAAATAGAATAATGGCAAGATATCCATAATTGAAAGAAGTAGGGAGGGAACAGAATTTCTGCTTGCTTCCAGAGACTCATGCACTCTACTAAAAGTGCAGTACGTCAGAAGCTTATTCAAGCTATATCCGTATATAATGAGATCTCGACTCTTAACATGAATTTATGGTTACTGGAAAGCTTGCAACCCAGCAGTTTTTTAAGAACTCAACTAATAATCCAGTATAAAGTATAAGAATGTGGTCTGATGAATAATAATTTATCAGTAAATAATTAGTAAAATAATCAGTGAACTATTGATTATGCCCTGAATCCAGAAGAGCCCCCAATGCATAAGCACTTCTATACTTAAAGATATACCCATAGGGTAGTATGAAGGTAGTTTCTTTTCTTCCAGCTAGTTTGTACTCCTTGGACAGGGAGTAGGTGCGGCAGTGAGAGATCAAAGGATGCTGCCATCAAAATATGGTATATTAAAGTTAAAAATTGTTAAGTTGTATTTCTTCACTTTCCTTATTTTGCTTATTTTATGTTGTTAGTGTTTATTATGCACATTTTATTCATGTGTTTGATTCTCCACTTTTTTTAAAAAAGCTAGGCAATTCAGTACCATCAGATCCTGAACACACCAACAGCCTGAGAGGACTCAGCTGGGCAAGTCCCCTCTGCCTGCATCCTTCCGGCTCCTTAAAGACTGGTGTGCCTTGAGTAGAAGGCAAGAAAGGAGACGCTTGAGCTGACGATCTTATATATTCAGTTTCTACTTATCATATTGTATTTTTATATGGTGCTTTGTAGTTTTAAATACTGGGCTAAACAGCCACTTATACCTTAGGAAAAGTGTGCACATGTACATGACATAAAAACTAAGTCTACGGCTCTATTCAGCAGAAACAGTTATCAATGATAATTATCAATAATTATCATTAAATTATCAGTGAAAACTGTGAAAATAAATGGTCTGCTTCTCATTATATCTTCTAAAACCATGTGGATACTAGACATTCTGGCTTCAAGTGTACACATATAACAGTGATACCACTCCTAGCAATGTGATTTACTTGTTCATATCTATGCAAAGCACTGTTTTCACATTAATTTTTCCTCCAGGTGGATGGCTCCAACCTACCAAAAAAAAACAAAAAACGACTTTTCCATCCTATTCTATCTTTCCCTCCATATAACAGACTTTTTGTGGTAAGGAACAAGACTGAAGAATTGGTGGAGAAAATACAGAAGGGGGTCAAATTGAAGACACTGAGGTCTGGACACCAGTAAAATTCCATGTTTGAAGCATGAGATGACACAATAGTATCCCTGTCTAGAAGTATCCATAATTAAGTGAAAAGCCATATATGCGCATTAAACTCAAACCTACACTTAATGCAATGGGATCAAGATTGAAATCCCAAACATCTCCTACGGAGTCATCCAATGCATCTTCAATTCTCTTCAGCTGGGAAGTGTATGCCGCAAGAAATTTCTCATAATTCTTCAGCTGCACTTCAACGTGGATTTCTAAAAATAAATAGTATTATTCTTACTTTTTCAAGATCTGAAAATAGATGAATATGCTGGGGTTTTACTGACATATTCCCACATCTTTCCTTTACCTTATAGTGCTGTATGTCAAAATTTATCTCCCTACAAAGGACCGTTTTTGCCCCAAACTGAAAGATTTTATGTAAGTATACCTCATACTGGTTGATGGTAAAATGTCATGAATTTAGGCACTCACATTTAACTAGTCATTATACCTATTTTTCTCTGTTATTTTTTCATTATTTATACCATGCAACTCTAATATTGTATGATTTCTCATACCCTATTTAATAGATTTATGAATCATACACCAAAGGGTATATACAATAAAGCTGTAACAGCCAAGGTCCATAAATGTACTTTCATATCCAATGCTAGCAGAATTGGCAGTTTCTGCCCTACCTCAATAATTGCTGGAGTCCTGTAAGCTATAAAATTCATTTCAGAGAGCTTCCCAATCTACAGAACAGGTTTTAGAATGGAGAAGGGACTGTGAATTCTAGTGGAAGCAGTGGGAAACAATGGAAATACTTCGCTAGACCCCTGGCCGTTAAAACTTTCAACATCACAAAGAATGATACTTACAAGAAAAAATTATTTCATAAAGTGAGAAAAACACAGCACAGAGCAATGTAAAATACTAAACTCAATTAAAAACCCAACTGTAATGGGGAAGGAACCAAATGAATCTCATGACGGAGGGAGCTCTAGAATCAGGTGTCTGCTTACAGAAATGGTCCAGACTTAAGTATCCACTCACATGCTGGAACATGGCCTTCAGTGGAGACAACACTACGCATATGTTCATACAAGAAAAGCTTGACTCAAAAGCATTTAGGGATTTATAGGTCAAAATCATCACCTTAAAATATGCCTCAAAACAATCTAAGGACATGGAAATCACTTCTAGATCAGTATCCTACAGGCTACAAAGTGCAATCCTAATAAAAATCTGGGCACCACGCTTGTACCAGCTGTAGTTTGGGGTCAGTTTTCAAGCACAGCCCCACATAAACTGTACTGTAGTAATCTAAAACAAAAGTGACTAAGACATGACTGACTGTGGCTAGATCCTCATTCACCAGGAAAGGCAAAGTCTGTCATACTAGTAAAACTGGGCAAAACTCTAGTGCAGAGTTTTCCAAACTGTGTGTCATGACACATCAGTGAGTCAGCTGCAGTGTATAGGTGTGTAATATGCAAACATATCATATAGAGGGGCTGCCTCTCCTACCACCACTGTCACCCTAGGCCGAGGAAGACCCCAGCGAGGGCAGTGGCAGCGGCAGGCCAGGTCTGGGTGGAGGGGCTGCCTCTCCCACTTCTGCTGCCCTGGGCTGAGCAATACCCTGGCAAGGGTGGCAGCAGTGGTGGGCCAGGTTCAGGTGGAGGGGCTGCCTCCACTTACCAAATTACTTACTGAATTACTGTGTCGTGAAATGATGCATGTCTAAAAGGTGTGTCACCAACGTGAAAAGTTTGGAAAGCTCTGCTCTAGTGACTAACAGCAGCAATAGCAATAGTATGTGTATTTCTATACCACTTATCAGCTAAGTGTTCTCTAAGTGGTTTCCAATGTATTTAGCTAATTGCCCCCAACAAGCTGGGTACTCATTTTACCCACCTGTTGAAGGATGGAAGGCTGAGTCAACCTGGAGCCTGGGAGGATCGAACTCACAACCTTGTGGCTGCGGTACCAGCATTTAACCATTGTGCCATCAGGGCTCCTTCTATCTAATTTAGGTTGAGCTCATTTATTTACCCACAACCAATCTGTCACTGCATGTAGCGAATAAATTTAAGATTTGCACCCTGGCATCGGCCAAAAAGAAGAGGTGAAGGTAGGCACTGATTAGGTACAGTGCCTAAATAAGAACTGTTAGCAGAACTTTAGTACTGTTCGGTAAATCTATTAATATTTTACCCATCACAGTTACAAAGTTTACACTTAAAAAATACATACTTTCTTATCATTTCTATGCAAGAAGCATTCAGAGCTCAAGTGTTCATCTTCTAATAAAAATAGGCAATGTAATACTTTTTAAAAAATAAACAAACAATAAGGAAATCAGAGAGTTACAGGCTTGTTTATCACAAAACACTGATAAAACAATGAACCAAAATATCTAGCTATCCATGAAGCTAGTAACATGATCAAAAAGAAGGGTAACATCAGCCTGGTGGGATTCATTCTTGACAAATCCACACTGGCTTCTACTAATCATTGTTATGTATTGTTATCAAGATATTTACAATCTGACTTATTTATCATCCATTCTAGTACCCTCCCTGGTACTGAAGTCATATCAATAGGTCCACCACCTCCAATATCCTCCATTTTTAAAGACTGTTATATAATATCTTTCTGTCTCGCCTTGCTTTAAAAAAAATTTTTTTTTATTAATTATAAAGAAAAAACAAAACATTACCATAAAAGTGAAAAAGAAAACATTACAGCAAAATAGCTTACATTGTTATTTCTTTCCAAATCCTTTATCATCCTATACTTATTCCACATGTTATATATCATATTGCTTATATATTTGTTACATTCTTAACTCTATCCTTTACAACTATATTTAACCTATTGCTGTTACTAAATATGGTCCTATTACTGAACATATTAATACTAACCCTAACTTTAAATGTAACCTTAAATATAAAACTTTAATGAAACCATAAATGTAAGCCCTAACACTAACTGTAAACCCATCTCCTGAGCCAATTATCTTTCAACTTACTTTGCTTTCCAAAATTGTAATTCTTCTTGTGGAGGTGTGACACTTCCCTCTTCTATTTGGACTTTTTCCACAAATACCTTCCATATTTCTTCAAAATCATTCCCTTTCATTATTCCTCAGTATATTCATCCAATCTTTTAACTTATATATTCTCCGTTTCTTTAATTTCTTCTCTAATTCATCTCTCAAATTCTTTGGAAATTTTTCTTCATCACTACTGGAATTAATGGTAAGATTTGTTTTCTCTAAAATAGACTTGTTTTCCCTAAGAGAACAGGCTGGTGTTCTGAGAGGACAACCAAATTCCTTTACTATCCAATATGGAATTTACCTAGTCCCTCAACAGGCACATTATTCGTGAAGCTGCATGTAGTTCTACTCTTGGGAGAAAACAGAGTTGAGTAGTTTTGTCTTCTCTGTCCTCAACAATTTTAATATTCTCACTAAGCAGTAAGTCTAGCTATCATCATCTTCCACTGAATATACCTGACAATACAATTTTTCTTGATCTTGGCAGCCTTTGCTAGATTCAGCTCATTCTGTGTTTTAGATTTCTTGCCACTGTTCCTAGAGGTGCATTCCCTGTATCTCTTCCATAATCCAATCTGCATGTACACAAGCACATGCCTGATACAGTTCTCTATGATAAAGGAAGAATACAATTGGGATACACTTGAGACTTCATAGTATGGTAGAGCTGGAAGGGATCCCATGTGTCTAACCTGTTGCTGATACACTCAAGTATGTTATCTATGTTATCATATGCTTGAATATGCAGAACTAGCACTGGGTAGTATTAATCTGATCAAACAAGTAGGATGCCAGGCTTGAAAAGTTAATCCTTCCCTTGAATTAAAAATGACATGCTTTAGATTACCATGACAGAAAGTAATCACTTCATGACAGTTCTATTAGACTTGACAGTTTACTCCACATTCTGCATAAAGATACAGCTGACTTTCTCAAATAACAGTTTATACAGTCAGCCCTCCATATTCACTAGGCTTAGGGGCACAGGACCCTTGCAAAAGTGGAAAAATCACTATTATCAAAATGTGCGTCTGTCTATGGGAAGGTGGCCAAGGCATGGTGGAGAGAATGGACACCCAGGGCCCAAATCAGAGATGGGAAGGGGAGGGTTAGCATAGTGGCCCCATACTTCCTCTCTTGCCCATCTCCTTCCTTGGGGGGGTGTGAGGCATTGGGAGAGCATTTGTGGTTGCGAGCCATCCTTAGCTGGATGGAAGCGGAGGAGGAGGAGGAGGAGAATCAGAGGCTGGTTTTTAAAAGGCCGCACAGCCTAATTAGAGCTTCTGAGAAAGAAAGTTTCCCCAGAAAAGAAGCGCCTGAAGTGGTGGTAAAGGGCAATAGTTAAAGAACCTTACAAATAATCACATCCATGAAAGTCAAACCCACAAATGTGGGGGCCCAACTGTATTAAGATAATTTTTTGGGATCATGAGATCATTGTCATACCCAGTTATTTTGTTACTTTTTAACAAGGATGTTTCAAAAATGACTAATTCCACTTTCAACAAACACATCACAGCAGAGAAATCCACACACTACCCAACTAAATTATTTCAGCATGACTTAATTCTTCCAACTAAAGCAGGGAGTAACTGTAGGATAAAGGCCATGTCTAAGAGGAAAGAATCTACTTAATGGAATAGCACAGACTATGACACACCAAGGTTTGGACATGGTAATAGTTGCAGTGAATTAAACTGCAAATAGAGCAAACAATTCCAGGAATAAGTTGTATTGTTTTAGAAAGATTAAATGAAACAAAAACTGAGAGGCAAAGAGAAAGGAAGCATTATCATCACCAGGGAATTCGCCTGTCAGAGAGAGAAGAAAACACAGCCTCAGCTGTAAAGACGAAAGGGCATTTAGAGTAATCATCCTACAATCCAAGCGCAGAAGTTTGCTGCAATGAATAAAAAGTTACGACAAGAGACGGATCCAACTGAATGTGTTCGTAAGAAACCACTTAGGCTCAATACTGTTGAATCTATGACTTGACTATGAGATTCTGCCTTTTTATTCAGTATTCCTCTAAAATAATTACCATTGCCTGTTTTCATATTCACAACTGCAACAAAATAACTCATTTTTTCTTCTTTAAAAATTGCTAAAAGAGATCAGAATACCTACTATGCTTATAAACAAATGTAGGGATTTATCAGTCTGAAATTTCTGACTGCTACTGCCAAAAATGATAGCTCAGGGTGAGAGATCTGTGCCCATCCTGAGAATGCTAAACATCAACTTGGACCAACTTCAAGCAGCATGGCCAATGATCAAAGATTTTGGGAACTATAATCCAACATCATCTGGAGGGCCACAGGGTTCCCACTGCTTGAGTAGATAAAATATGACTGAGTAGGAAGGACTATTCATCCACATTACACATCTCGAATAAACTTCCCTATTTAAACAGAAGATAAAACAAATTTTCTCTAGATTATACCAGAACTACCTCCCCACTCATGTTTTGTACTCAGAACCACTATTCACAATTACAATTTCCACTTCATCCATCATATTCATACTCAAACACAGGAGTTTTAAAACTTTAAACTACAGTCTTAACTGCACCAAGGGTAGTTGAAGAGCTGTAAAGAGGGGGTGACTTTTAGTGTCTTTGCCAATGCAATTAGAGGTTGAGCAGGGGGGTTAATCTATGTTGACGGTAATAGTAATGGAACCAGAAGGTAGTGGCTTCTAAATTAATATAGAAAAAGACACGGTTATTTATTGCAGAAGAAAACAGCTTTTGCAATAACAACTGACATTTTAACTATTTCGTAACTATCTTAGTCTGTTGAAGCAGAAACAAAAGAATCGTGCAGAGATTAAAAGGCTAACAAATTGACATGGCACAAGATTCTGTAGCCCACAAAAACTTTTCTTATAGTGCCACAAGCCTTAGCCACACAGTATTTGCCTTCATGCCTACCTTTCAAGACAAACCATGTGGAACCAATGAAATCATAGAAAAGCGAAGCACAAGTGACAAATATGCTCAGAATTCAAAATCTGGAGAGGGAGATCTTCCCCAGTTCCAGGAAGCTGTCTGCAAAACTTCATGGAGGGGGGCTTTAAATGCTTGTATGCCCATGTGATAGGAATTTATGTACAGTCAGCCCGCCACATTTGCAGGTTTCACTTTTGCGCATTTGATTATTCACGGATTATTTCCTGTCACCTCTGCTGCCTCCCTGTGCCATTTTCAATAGGCATTGCCAGCTTCATAAAATTGAGAAACTGTGAACGAGGTTTGTAAGTCCCTACTAAAAATGGTGTGGGGCAGCAGTGGAGGGGGCAGGAAGCCCCACCAGCCACCCACTTCTGCCTTGTGAAGGAACCCTGATGTCTCAAAGGAATCCATAGTGGGTTGAATATGCTGATCATACTTTCTTGTGTGTGTTAAATATAGTTTGGGAGGGTCTAGAGTTATTCAGTTTTTCCACTTTCATGGGGGTCCTGTGCCCCTAACCTCAGCGAATGTGGAGGGATGACTGTATAACATTTCTGGAATGGTTTAATTCCTATTTCTACTTCTTTCCTTTTTTTAAAGTGGGAGGGAAGAGGAAGGGATGCGATTTTTTCCCCATAAGTGACCCTGAAATCCTCCCCTTCTAATCTTTAGCCACCCTGACCTGGAGGAAACGGATGAATTTTAGGTTTTCAGTTATTCTGAGCGAGTCCCAATTTCCCAATGCAGGAGCCTGGAGGCTGTCAGGTTTCGTGGAAGTGAGCGACAAAAGGCAACGATGCCTCCTCCCTCGGCAGCCAGGTCAGGTGGGACGGCGAAGGCGTGAAGTTATCGGGGAGTTACTACGGTGGAAGGCCCTATTTCACCTGGAGGGGGAAGTTCGACTGCGGGAGAGGGAAGCCAGAGGCCATTTCCGCACTAGACTGCTATAGCGCTACTATCCCACTTTCAACATCCAATGGAATACTGGGGTTTGCAGTTTAGGGAGGGGCCTCCCTAAACCGCAAACCCCAGAATTCCATAGGATGTTGAAAGTGGGATGATAGCGCTATAACAGTCTAGTGCGGAAATGGCCTTAGTTATTCGCCGTATGAGGAACCGCTGCCCCCCCCGCTCCCAGGACGCTTGATGCCCTTCCCGCCTCCCACCTCTCCCCACCCCTTACTCTGAGAGCCGTCGTCGACGCGGTCGAACTCCCAGTCCGGCGAGAGAGTCTCCAGCGCCATGACAAGCCCTCACCCCACAGAAGCGGCGCAGCCTCTGGCCCCCTCAGACTGAAAGGCACGGGACTTCCTGTCACGCCCGCGAGGCATTTTGGGAAACGTAGTTCTTCGATCTCGGCGGGAGGGAAGGTCGCGGCGGTGGGGTTAGTGAAGGGCTGGGGCGTCCGACAGCGACCCCTTCCGGGCGATGCGTGCGTAACCAGCGACGAAGGGGCTGCCGAGCAAAACGAGGTGTGGAGGCCGGTGGAAGTAACAACACGTCTTCATTGAAAGCCTACGCCAGATTAATGGCGGTGGCCTTTCGCCAGCGAAGAAATTTGCACCTCTTCACTGGGATACAGTTTTTTTTCTTTCCAAGAAATTCCATCTCAGGTTCATCTTCAGGGAGGAATAAAAATAAACCAATAATGCAATCCCATCAATCATGTCTATAAATATATGTAATTTTATGCTGTGTCCTATGACTAAGCAGGTTCTGGAACTATAATGAATTGCAGGTCAGATCCAGAGCTTGGGATTAATTATTTACAAACAACAAGTAGTAACATGTGATTAATTCCTTTTTTTGGCAATAACTAAGGCATGATTAAGTTACATTGCAATTCTATCATATTGCGGTAACTATACAATTTTTGTGGTGTGACTGTAACTTTTGGCTTATTTTTATCATTTCAAGGTATGTGTGACCTTATCGTTTAGGTGTGTGTTCTATCACAGGCCAGAGCTTGTAACCTTTGAATAATGAATAAATTAAGATTTACTTTTTTAGATCATAACTATAACAGTCATTACTCTGAGAGCCTTAAAAATATAACTATAAATAAATGGTTTACAAGGTCTGATTAAATTATGTTCTAGTAGTATCCTGAAGGCACCAGGTTGCGTCTGATATTGGAAGCTAAACAGGATCAGTTTGATTTATTACAACAATTCTTAACCTGGGGTCCACAGACCCCTAGGGGACCACAATATCCTCACAGGGGGTCCACAAAGGCTTGAAGAAATGTTATGAGCTTTTACAGTTAAAACAGAAAGAAAGAAAGAAGATTAAAGAAAGGAAACGAGAAAGAATGACAGGTCATACAGTGAGTTCTCTTCTAACACGACCTCCACATGCATGAAAGTGAGGCTGTGTGAAGTGTCGCATTCCAGTATATGAGTCCATGCTCACACTGCTGCAGGTGTGCACATGTTGCATACATTGACTATAATGGGACTTCAGAACACTCATGTTTGTTTTATGTGGGGGTTCCTGGAAGCCCCACGTATACAGTGGGTGCACTGTACACTTATCTCAAAGACAAAGAGACTTCTGCCATTGATAGACATCATGTGTACAACATTTCATTTCAATATCTCAAACTGCTCAAAAGTTATGAACTGTTTGATAGCAAAAAAATGTACTCAGCACTTGCTATTTCTGGATGCAGTGAGAACATGCTGAATGGCTGAGAAAAAACACATGACATTTCTTACTACCACCTATACAGTCAGAAACTGCCTTCAGTTAAGTCTTGGTTGTCTATACAATAAAAGATATTTAAAGTGAATTGAAGAGTTAAGAACCACTAGGTTAGTGTTTCAAGGGGAACCTACCAATTAATACCAGGGGCTGTAGGCTATATTTCAGATGAAGGAACTGGCAAAACCACCTCTGAGTGTTCCTTGCCTAAGAAAACCCTACAAAATTCACGGAACTGACAGGTCAACAGGCAAGTTGAAGGTACACACACAAGCAAACTGACATTCTACCTATCCCTGATAAAAGCTTAAATTCAAGTTTCCAAACAATTTGACATTGTTATATTTCTCTAATCAGTGAAATCTTTGAGGTAGAAGAGAGAGGAGAAGTCGTTCCTCTAACTTTATATGGCAATAGATGTGCTTTAATAGTGAAAATTGCATTTTCCCCTTACAGGAATGTGAAGAGTGAAATGGATATAGGGAGAGAGAAGGCGTCAAATGAGACAGGTTCATCATGAACTGTCCCAAGTGGTGAAAGACATTTATGTGTTATAAGTAATTTTCCTTGTTAACTGGTCATTGGATGCTAAATGCAGGCTGCTTTCAGTCCTGTGCTGGGATAAAGGTGGGATATATATCACATAAATTAAGTAAGTAAGTAAATGTGAGTGTTGAAGACGCTTGTGTCTCTGAAGAAGTGCACCGTGGGAGGGAGAACACGCTCACTGTTATTGTTGTGTGCATTTCAAGTCATTTCTGACTTATGGTGACTCTGAAGTGAACCTGTCACTGGGTTTTCTGGGGCTGAGAGTGTATGACAGTAGGTTTCCATGGTCAAGTGGGGAACTGAACCCTGGTCTCCAGGACTCAAACTACTACACCATACTGGCTCTCAAGTTAATTGTAGGGAATACATATTCCCCTTAACATCTAGCTTGAGCAATAGAGGAAGAGAAAGAAATTATTAGGGCCAAGGGAATACGATATTCTCTTGAGATTACATTATACTGGAATTCTGCATGTTCTAGACATCAATGCCAGCCTTGGCACTCTTTCTCTGGCGAGTCAATGCAATGAGACAGTGTTTATTTTAAATTTGTTACAGTTCATAGGAGAAGCAACCAGGGAAGCTGTAGCCTGACACTTACTGCTCCGTGGGACAGATTGGCACCCAGTTATTTGGGAGCCAGCATAAAGAGAGAGCATGTAACACGGATGCCACCATGAGCTTATGAATTTATGTACGTACAGAAAAGCATATGTTTTCCCCCTCTGGTGCTTTCATATCACTCAGGGGGGTTGCTAGCAACAATTAAAACCAACCCAAAGTAGAAACACTGGTATAATAGACACAGACAGATGCAGCATACAAAACGTTAGATAAACTTGTTTTTTAAAATTAGGGGAGTTCATCTGAAGTTCGTTTAAAAAATTAGTTCATCTAAAAAAGTTAGATGAACAGATTTTACCATTACCAGTGGAAAGGCATTTTGTAGCTATTATGGTTTTTTTCCATAAAAACCACCATAAAATTGTATGAGCAATGATAAAAGAAGAATCCAAAGAGAGAGAGACCAAACATATGCAGAGCATTTTCATCTTTCCACCCCTTCAAAATATGAGACACTTGCCCCCTTCTAGGTTGTTTGGGACTAAATCTCCCACCAGCCCCAGATGGCATGTTCAGGGATGATGGAAACTATAATTCAATAATTCAGGTATACCTCAGTGACTGAAGTGGATGTGTTCCTGGGCCTTACTTCTTTGATAGAAACTTTGGTACCAGAGGCAGAAATAAAATGGGAAAGACTAGGAATAGGTTCCTATACTACAAAAAAGAACATCAGATCAACATGTGTCAGCAGACTTTTTATGCAAAATTGACCTTAGGCATAAGTGAAATGCAACAACCAGGTCGGATAAGCCTTGCATGAGTAGATAAAAACATTTTGTATCTTCTAGAGACCACCTAAAAAGTTCTTCCAAAATGCATTCCAAGATCTTTTTTTTTTCTGTCAACAGCCTCTACTTTTCTTATGATTTCCATTTCAGTGGCAAAACTTACAGATCTATGCTTTTTTCAACATGCCAGGATAGCAGGCGAAGCAGGCTAATCTGCTTTCCTCCTTTCTTTCTGTTTTGCTCTTCCCAGTTGCTCAGTAAGTGATTCTGGAGACAATTGGTTACATTGCCTCTTGTACATAAACACACACGGTTACAGTACGATTACCTAGAGTAGAATCTACCTAGAGTAGAAAGGTCAAGCTTTATTGCACTGTTTACTGCAGAGATGCTGCTGCAACCCAATGCTGAAGTCTGTCTTACCCCAGTCCTTCACTAGCCTCTCAATGCCAATGCTAGGGGGGGAAATCCTCCCAGCTAGACAAAAGACAAGAACAGAGGGGGCTGAGCTGGGATCCTGTAAAACAATACTTTGTAAAAAGAAGCTTTTTTGCCAGAGGTTTTGTTAAGTGAGCTATGCCTGTACAGAAAGTTCTATTGGTATATATAACAAAGGTGGAGAGCATTCTATATAGAAGCATACCTCAGTTAAAAGGCCTCTGATAAAAGAAGCTTCTTTTTACAAAATCTTTTTGTGCCTGCCCTGCCTTCTTTTTCCCTCATCCTCTGTCTAGCTGGAAGTGTTTAGCAGCATCAGCTAATGGAGGGGTAGAGAAACAGAGATTTTCAGTGTCAGATTGCAGTAGCATGCCTACAATAAATAATGCAATGAAGATAGGAAAAAGCAGGATTTTAATTCTAGCTAATCCTACTGTAGCTATGTGTGCCTGCCTACAACAGCAAAGGCAAACAGCAGCTTCCTTGGGAATTCCTTACTGAGCATGCTTCAAATGCAAAAGGAGGAGAACAGATAAGCCTGCCTTACCATTTTCCCCCAGTACACTTTGAAAAGAGAACACGCACGCACGCACACACACGCATTTGGCCACTACAATGGAAATAATAAGAAAGATGGAGGCTAGTGGAAGAAAAAAAATGACTCTGGATGCATTTTGAAGAAGACTTTCAAGTGGTCTCTATATGGTTGCAAAAGCTGTTGCAAGACTGAGGCCCTTTCTGCACCCTACCTTTTTACACAGATGTCTGGTGGGGATCCCAGTACTGGCTCTGCTGGAAGAGGAACACAATGGGAGCGCTCTGCTCCAGTTAGCTCCCAGAGGAAAGGAATGCCATGGCCATGCGTCTTCCTTCAGCAGCACAGCCGGGTACTTTCCCAGGCTGCATTGGGCTAGGAAGTGCAACCATTGCGCTTCTGCAGCTTCCGCATGACAGGTATGGTAAGTCCAGGATGGTGGAGTAATTGCAGGTCATTGACAGAAAAAAACCTCAATGATTTAATCCGTGATTGCACTGCCTGGGGACAGGAGAAGGATGGGATCATGACGACATCATGCAGACCTGTCTTTGTGGTCCTGTCCTTCTCCCATCCCATGGCGGGTTGAGAGGGTGGTGCAGAAAGGGCCTTACTTGGCCTGATTTCATGTGTGCATGTTAGTTGTGGATAAAAAGGTTGCTGAACTGTTCTTTTTTTGTAATATAGGACAGTGGTTCTTAACCTTTTCTTTACCAAGGACCCCCTGTAAACATAATTTGTTGCTAGGGACCCCCAAGATTTAACTCGAGATTTAAATATGCAAGTATATATTTAAAAATTCAAATGTTTTTTTTAAAGGCTTCATGTCCCTTGAGGCTACATAGACCCCCAAAGGTCCATGGAACTCAAGAATAATTGATATAGGAAACTATCCCTATACTTTCCATGTTATTTCTGCCTCTTGTACCAACGTTTCTTTTAAAGAAGTAACTCCCAGGAACACATCTACTTCATTAGGTGAGGTGTACCTGTATGTTCTTTTTTAATTCATGTAATAATTGTGAATATACAAAGCTAAACCTTCATTTTTATAATTAAAAAAAGCCTCACCTTTGTGGTGAGGCAGGGGCAAAGAGCCTTTGGCAGCTATTAAATCCAACCACAGTTTTATTTATACATGTTTGTATATGTGTATGTGAACAAAAGTAAGCAGAAGTAAAACAAGCAAGACAAGTTGCCTGTAACAGGGCATTTCTGCAAATGCTAAAACCTGAAAAACAACTATACTAGAACAATGTAACTACTTCACAGGTTTCTGTAAGTAAAAATGGAGTGAAAAATATAAAGTAAAATGTTCTTAATCAGATTCAGAACTCTGTCTTTGTGAATCATAATAGTTGAATAGAGAAAAACTGAAAACTTAGAGCTGTAATTTATCTACAGATGATAGCGTGGTCTTTAAAAATATAATCATATACCAATGCAGTATATGTTCTTGAAAAATGAACTGACCACAGCATCTCTAATATTCTTGGTCCTTTTAAAGGAGATTTGCGGCTTTTCATTACACACTGGAATACTCTCTAATAAAAAACAATTTTTTTATGAATCCCTCAGTCTGAATTACTACAAAAACACCATAGACCGCTGTCCAATTGCCTCCATTGTTCTCTTATGTATAGCCACATAAAAAACATACAGGGGTTCAGCTCAGTTTTCATGGATGGAAACCAAACATCAAAAATCACTATGATGGATGCAAAGAGTCCCACACGATGCCGCCCCTCTGCATATTTTGTGTGTATTGTAAATATACATCCAAAATGTCAGAGTTTCTAAATCCTAATGACCAAAAAAATACAATTAAACCTGCTTCAGCATTCATAATAGCAGTTATATTATATATGCTCTCCAGTGAAAATGTAAAAAAATATATGTGGGGAGAACATCAAGACCCCTAAAAAAGGCAAATAGCTGAACTTCTCTATAATTTAAGGAATAAAGATTGGGGGCTCCCTTGGTCAATCATTTTGTAGAATCACATTGGTTTTAAGTTCTGGGTGCTACAAAAAGTAGCAGCAAATGAGAGAATTATTACGGAAAAAGAAGTGGAATGAATTTTAAAACTAATATCTTTGATTCCAGGAGGTCTTAATGAGGATATAGGTCTCCATTCATTACTATAAAACCACTCCACTATGCAAAAGGGGAAAAAAAAAAAAGGAAAAAAAAATCCACACCAGTTAACCTTTCAGCCAGATTATATCAGATGTCCTTGTAACTGATCACACCACTTTTTCTAGGCTATCCTTGCTTTTGATCTTCTGAGGGACTGTGTAAATAACCAAATAATAAAAAAGGCATAGCTGTCATTTTTGTTGCATATTAGTCTGGTTCTTAAACAGAGTGCAGCAGCAACTCCAGAAATTTCTGTTGGATATATGGTATGTATATGATTTGCTATTTTGATATATGAACTTGGAAGTATTACTGTAGTTGCTGGCATATAAGATTCATTTCCCCCCCCAAAAAATACTGTTTGAAAATGGAGCGCATCTTATACACCAGTGTGTCTTATATGTCAGCAAATAGTATTTGTGAGTGTATAAATGAGGTCTTATAGACTAGTGCGTCTTATACAGCGGCAAATATGGATATATATTTTATGTGTGTGTGTTGTTCCTTGAAGGCCAACTAATTTATAAACAGGCCAAAATGCACTGGGGTTTTTAAAGAATAAACTTGGAACATCTATAAGCCCATCAAGCCTAGGCTCTTTTTGCACCTTACCTTGTTGTAGAGACATCTGGTGTGGGTGCTGGTGTTGGGCCACCTGTTGCGCTCCCCTTTGCACTAGCTGCCTCCAGGTTCCAGGAGACACAATGGCCATGCCTCTTCCTGCTGCAGCACAGCCAGATACTGTCCCTGGCTGTGCTGGAGCAGGAAGCGAAGCTATTGCGCTTCCAGGGAAGGCAAGTGCAGGCGCACGGTAGGATGGCAGTGCAATCGCTGGTTATTGATGGGTGTTGTTGCAGTCCCGTCCTTCTCCTGTCCCTATGGCAGGTTGGGAAGGTGGAGCAGAAAGGGCCATAGTTTCCTTTTTTTTCCTGCTGATTTATTCCATGTGCTTTCCAGTACTTATTCTGCTCCTGTATTCACACACACCAACAAGCCAGGATTCTGTTGAGAACCTTGCTGATCATGAACATACAGTGTGCTAGATCATGTAGTTCAATTGCTCCAACTTGTAGACCAGCAGTAATCTTATCTTCACAGAGAGAGTATTCTACAATTAGGGTAATGTGCTGAGGAGAGGGAGATTACGTGGACTGAATACCTGGAACCCAAGCCTTTTGTAGCTTAGACCATGAAAAAAAATCCAGATTCAAGTTTGAACATTATATTGAACATTTTCAATATAAACATGAAATGAGGGAATGGTTTGGGGAATTCATTGACTGTTGTTCTGTGACTTCAAGTCATTCCTGACTTATGACGACCTTAAGGCAAATCTATCATGGGATTTTCTTGGCAAGAGTTGTTCAGAGGGAGTTTGCTTTTGCCTTCATCTGAGGCTGAGAGAGTGCGACATGCCCAAGGTCATCCACTGGGTTTCCATTGCTCAGTGGAGATTCAACAAAGAGTCATTGTCCCGTGTTCAAGCCACTCTATCATACTGACTCTCATTCATTGACTACAGCCAAAAAATAAAAACAAACAAAACCCAAAGAGTTGCCATTGCAAGTTTGCAAGTTTGATCCACTCAATATTTGAGAAATACTCAAGTCACTCAAACTCTTGTTCTGAAGCTTTGCGTGATTTGAATCTAAAACTGCTCTGTTCTGTGCTTCATTTTCATGAAAAGCATCCACAAATAACCAGGATAGCAAATGTGTCCTGTTCTAGAAGTCTCCCAACTGTAAATACTGCTTTTGCGCAAAACTGAACTTATTCTGATACTTTGGCAGGCTTGATCCTGTTAGATGGGGGCAACTATGACTCAAGCTGATTTAGAGCAGACCAACTGAATCAACTTCTGATTGGTAAATCAATACTTAGGTAAATTCCATTGAGTCAATGGGTCTAATGTAGATTGGACAAGCTATTGGATTTAGGCCACTATTTTGAAATATCAAATAAAATGCAGAAATCACGGGCAGCTTCCTTTAAAGAAAGAAATCAAAATCCTGGGATTTGGAGTTTGTTGAGGTGCTCAAAATGTGCTGGAGAGTTTTTGTGCATTTCCCGGAAGAACTACAGCATGAGAGAGAGTACTCTAGCAGAGTACAATCTCACCATATTTCAGATCCCTGGATTCCATAGAATGAAGCCATGGCACTCAAAGTAACATCAGACTGCAACAACTGAGTGTGGAGACAACAGACAAGGCCTTGCTTTTTCTTCTGCAGACTGAAGTAGCAGATTTCCTGCCCAGTCTGCCAAAGCGCCTTGCTACTTTATGCATAGTTCTGGTTTTCCCTAAAAACACCACCTTTGTGTAACCAAGGTGAAACCTTTCAGTTGTTAATGAAAACTCCTTTAAGGATTTATGGTAGCAAAGTTCTGGATGATAATAACCACTAAAAATCATTCAGTTGAGCCCAACTTTGTACAAAATATAGTATGCAGTCAACCCTCCACACTTGTGGGTTTCACTTTTTCAGATTTCGTTATTCACAGATTATTTGCTGTCACCTCTGCTGCTTCCCTATGCCATTTTTAATAGGGACTGCAAGCCTCATGAGACTAAGAAACTGCAAATGAGGCTTGTGAAGTCTCTATGAAAAATGGTGTGGGGCAGCAATAAGCCCCCCAGTCATCCACTTCTGCCTTGTGAAGGAACCCTGATACCTCAAAGGAATCCATGGTGAGTTGAATATAGTGATCATAATTTTTTGTGTGTTAAATATGATTTGGGAGGACCCAGAGTTATTAATGGTTTTTCCACTTTCATGGTGATACTGTGCCCCTAATCCTAGCAAATGTGGAGGAATGACTGTAATCTTTATTAAAACAGCAAACAGAATAAGATATAGATTTTGTATGTATGTCTAAGTTCAAACAGATCTTCAGAATATGTTTAAACAGTTTCTTATATGTTTACAACAGCATAAAGGCACAGGTCTCCCTCTCAAACATACACACAGTTCTCTGGCTTCCCTCTTTTATTTCCCAAATCTAGGCTGCTGTCTCTGACCAGATTTAACAGTGGGTTGACTTCTCTTCTGCCCCTTCTCTGGGTTTTCCCTGAGAAAACACCTTCTCATTCAAACCTCTCCCCTTCGATTGAACATGAACTCCTGTGGCTGAAGGATTCACCCTTCACCTTGATGCCCGAAAGTCTGACTCTTCTGGAAAACTCTCTCCCTCTAAACCAGTGTGCCTTCTATAAAATACATTTTCACTCAGGCATTCAATCCCTCCTTCCCAGTAAAAGGGCTGGGTCTTCCTCTGGAGTGGTAAAATGCCACCCAGCAACAGGTTGCCAGGTAACCAGAATGGCCTGGTTACCTGGCAACCTGTTGCTGGGTGGCATTTTACCACTCAGGGCACTACTCTCTCTATACCCCTTCACACTGAGGGCCTTTCTACTCTACACTGTTATAGTGTTATTTGTGGAATTCTGAGGTTTGTCATTTACTGAGGCCAAAGAGCTCTCTAGCTGAGAATTCTAAATGCCTCTCCCTAAACTACAAACTCCAGGATTTCACAGGACGTTGAAAGTGGAATAATAGCACTATAACCATGTATTGTGGAAATGGTCTGTGTAATAAATAAATGGTCTGTGTACACTCTTAGATGGATTTGAGTACATTGTGCAGTGCAATGATTTGGATGAAGTTTGAAATTATAGTAATCGTTTACTCTTTGTATTTTATAGTATTTTATTTTTATATGTGGTTTTACTTGTATTGCTTAAGCCTCTGTGAGTCACACTCTTGAAGAAAAAGTGGGATTTTAAAAAAAAGTGATTGATGAATGGTTGATTTGGGCAGGGAAAACCATTTTCTACTCCACCTCAGGCAAGAAAATGGCTCCACTGTCATGCCTGACAGTCATGACTAATAACCATTAAGTAGCCTTTAATTTTCTGTCCAGATTGGTGACCATCACCACATCCCAAGAAAACCAATTCCATAGTTTATCTTCGCACTGTGTGAAGAGGTACTTTGCTTTGTACTGTCTCATCCCTGCAGGGTAGGGAGTAAAAAGTGAGCAGATGGCTCAGAACAGGCTAAAGCAGGTTTACAGAAGACCCCTCCCCGTACTCAACCCAACTGCTTACCTCCCACTTGAGCTGACTACATAAAATTTTTGTACAAACAAGACAAACAGGATAGGTGTGGCATTTATGCTTGAGTTCTGGGTACACTGAAATAAAATTCCCCATTAACATGTGAAGCTGTGGTATTCTGTACAGTAGAGGAGAATCCCCTCACAAAGTATATACTGGAATTATCAGGTAGTCTTCATTTGAAAGCCATAAAGAATAAAAAAAATAGAGATACAATTCTCAGAGTTTTTCCCCGTTTGAATTATCCTGGATCAATTCTTCCTGAATCTTCAGGAATCTATCTCTTGGAACAGGCTGATATAAATCATAAAATCATAAAATCATAGATCATAGAGACACCCCATCCCTGCCATGCCGGAATATACAATCAAAGTATTCTGGACAGATGGCCATCCAGCCTCTGTTTAAAAACTTCCAAAGAAGGAGGCTCCATCACACTCTGAGGCAGCATGTCCCGCTATCTAACTGCTCCTACCGTCAGGAAGTTCTTCCTAATGTCTAGGTGGAATCAGTCTTTCTTCCTGAATTTTGAAGCCGAATTGCTAAGCAGAAATGTAGTAAGTTTTAACTAGCGGACTGGTGGAAGATTAGAGGCAAATGTAAGGTTTTACACAGAGCTAACTGTAGCTAATTTTGCATCTTATAAATCATATATATGAGATACAATTTCATCTAATTCTTTAATCCAACCACTGTGTTATATTTTATCTGAAATTCTTTGATAATCCTCTGATTTCTGGTATATTGTTCCTTCATCTTGTAAGACTTGATTCCCTATTTTTTTGCTGTGATTTTTTGAAAAGTCTTTAAATTTATTGCAGCCACGAAAAGCCTCAGGGTCATCTCCGGTTTCATCCTTTTGCCTGCACTGGGCAAACAGAAAACCTCATTTTCAGCTGTCTTCTGTGTTACCAAATAGTATGGACAGTCCTGAAGTCTATTACCTCTGCTCACCTTCTCCTGCAATTTTTACATATACAAACAGCGTATTATAAAGAAACAGTCTCATGACATGGAGTTTAGGTACATGAATAGTGTATCATGAAGAAACCTTCTCAGGACAGGTAGATCAGATGAGACTTCAGGCTTTTGGAATCCCCTTCATGTTTTCCCCCGAAACCCCCTGGTATCTGTCTATCTGACTTCACATACACACCCCAAAAAGAGAGAGAGAGAGGCTTGTTTTGAGTGCTAGAACCTATGTAGCTCACAATTATTTTCCCACTCCTGGTTATTTTTCAAGCTCTCTTCCTATCAGCAGTGCAACTTGGAAAGAAGAGTGAGCACGCTCTCTTGTTGTGGCTATAGGTAAATATTTGGTGAACCAGGAGCACTTGGCAATCTACACAATATCAGGTCATTTACACCGTACACCGTTACAGTGCTATTATTCCACTGTCAACATCCTGTGGAAGTCCGGGGCAAATAGTGTCCTGAGGCCAAAGAGCTCCCTGGCTGGAATTTCTAAAGGTCCCTCCCTCCCTCAACTGCAAGGCCCAGGATTCCACAGGAGGTTGAAAGCAGAATGCCACTGCAACAGTGTAGTGAGGAAATGGCCTTACTTTATCCTGTCTACCCTGCCCTGTCCATATCCTTCTGCTAGGATACTGTGCACCATCTGCATTTCTTTCTCATCTCCAGGTAAAGAGCCAGCTTTTTTAGTGTCAGTGGTGAGACAGCCAGGGGCTCCCCCAATCCCCTCAAGCCGCATGGTACCCAACACATTCATAGAATCATAGAAATGTAGAGTTGGAAGAGACCCCAGGGGCCATCCAGTCCAACCCCCTGCCATGCAGGAACACCCTCAAAGCACTCCCGACAGATGGCCATCAAGCCTCTGCTTAAAAACCTCCAAGGAAGGAGACTCCACTACACTCCGAGGCAGCAGATTCCACTGCCGGACAGCCCTGACTGTCAGGAAGTTCTTCCTGAGGTTCAGGTGGAATCTCCTTTCCTGCAGCTTGAATCCATTGCTCCTTGTCCTGGTCTCTGGAGCAGCAGAAAACAAGCCCTCTCCCTCCTCTACGTGGCATCCCTTCAAATATTTAAACATGGCTATCATGTCCCCTCTTAACCTTCTCTTCTGCAGACTAAACATACCCAGCTCTCTAAGTCTATCCTCATAGGGCATGGCTTCCAGGCCTCTCACCATTTTGGTCGCCCTCCTCTGGACTTGCTCCAGCTTGTCAATATCCTTCTTGAACTGGGGTGCCCAGAACTGGACACAGTATTCAAGATGGGGTCTAACCAAAGCAGAGTAGAGTGGTACCAGTATCTCTCTCGATCTAGACACCATACTCCTATTGATGCAGCCATGAATTGCATTGGCTTTCTGGGCCGCCGCATCACACTGCTGACTCATGTTCAGCTTGTGATCTATGAAGACTCCTAGATCCCTTTCACACGTACTGCTATCCAGCCACGTGTTCCCCATCCTATATTTCTGTATTCCATTTTTTCTACCTAAGTGTAGGACCTTACATTTCTCTCTGTTGAATTTCATTTTGTTCGCCTTTGCCCAGCTCTCCAATGTATCCAGGTCATTTTGAATTTTGATCCTGTCCTCCTGCATATTAGCAACCGCTCCCAATTTGGTATCATCTGCAGATTTGATGAGCATGCCCTCTATTCCTTCATCCAAGTCATTGATAAAAATGTTGAACAGCACTGGGCCCAGGACAGAACCCTGTGGCACCCCGCTAGTCACTTCTCTCCAGGACGAAAAGCAGCCATTCGTGATCACCCTTTGGGTTCGGTCGGTCAACCAATTACAAATCCAACTAACGGTAGCCCTGTCCAGCCCACATTTTACTAGCTTCGTTGCAAGAATGTCATGGGGAACTTTTTCAAAGGCCTTACTGAAATCGAGATATGCTACATCCACAGCATTCCCAGCATTCCCATTTTGGCACAAAAGGCAGAACAAGCAATCCCTCAAGCATTCCTGTGTACAGCAGCAAAAGAAAAGCCAAAAAGCCAGTATGAAGTGAACCAACGATGCCTTTGTTGTCCCCCCCCTTTTTTTTTTGGCTAATGCCTCAAGGCAGAGGAGGCCGCTGGCACATTCTGCCTCATGGAAGGGCCGGCTCCCTGAACCCAAACTATCCCAGATCATGAGGCAGGACGCAGGAGCCTCTCCCGTCGTTCTGGAAATAACTCTCCACAGACAGAAAGACAGACCGGTGGCTTCCTTTTGCTGCCAGTTCAACGAGGCTGGGGAAACGCGCACGCCACCATGCGCGCTCCCGACCTTGGAAAGGCCCGTCCCCCGCGCTCTCGAGCCCGCGGCCTGTCGTGAGGAGGCTCCTGCTTGCGCGCTCCCGCGGAGCTCGCTTCTGTCTGGCCGGCAGCCAAAGGCAGCCTAACGGCGTTGCATCAGACTAGACGCTGCTGCTGCTGCTGCTGCTGCTGCTGGCTGGGTTCTCAGGAGCCGGACGAGGTATTGCCACCGCTTCCCAGGCTTTCCTTTGCTCTTCTCCGCAGGCAGCCAATTGGTCCCGCTTTTATCGTCATTTTTATAATTTTTTTTAAAGAGCCATTTTCCACCGACCTCTCTGTCTCTCCTTTCCACATAATGCTCTCCAGAGCCAACCAACTTCTGCGGAGATTCTCCACCACCACCTCCGTGAGTATGACATTCCCCCAGAGCCACCGGGAAGGGGAGAAGATGGGAAGGATGCTGCCGGACTGCCCGGCCCGCCCCCCCTCCAGGGAGAGGTTGCAAAGGTGGCCCGACTGGGGAAGGGAGATGCTCTGCAAACAGCTCTCCCCTGGCTTCCACCTTTGCAGGGATGAAGGCACCTTTTGGGTTTGCCAGGAAACGACCAGAGAGGAAAGTGCTGGGATGGAAGGGAGGGGAAGGCAACCCCTGGAGCCTTAGTAATGTGAACAGGCACTGCTTGCCTTTGGTTTTCACGCGGTCAGAAGAAACTGGGTATTGGTGCTGGTATTCTGCTTCCCCGCATGTCAGAAGTGACTTATGGGATGCCCCTAATGTTAAGTGCAGAGGCTTTGTCAGGCATAATTTAAGCTCTTTCCCTCCTCTCCTTGAGCCACTGCCTAGCACTGCTGATATTTTTAAGGGCTCCCAGGAGTCTGCCTCCGGGTGGGATAGTTATGGGTTGCATGTGGCTTTGTGCACGCAAACACAAGCAGATGTCTTCTTGCAAAAAAGACTCCCTAGACAAGATTTTCGTTGTGCAATCGCCGACACCTCAGTTACCAGAATTTTTTTTTCAGTACATTTTTATTTTATTTTAATCTCACATAAAAGGAAAGAGAAAGAAATTTTTTTCCCAGTATATATGTATATACATTATATCCATCCAGCAATTTCAGCAATTCCAGCTAAACATATATATTCATTCTTCAAATCTTCAAAATAAAAGAGAAAAAAGGGGGATTTCCTCCGCGAAATGGTACAGTTAGGAAAAAAAAATCTTTAGTACATCCTCTCTCCAACTTACATTACAATTGATACTTAATATTATATACATAATTTTTAATTACTTGCATTATAATAATATCCTTTTAATAATTTCTTAAATTTCACATTTTTCTACCCCCTTCCCTTGCATGTATATTCTCTCTCTTCCTCTTTATTTCTTAGTTACCAGAATTTTGTAGGATGTGTGTATTGCAGACAATGTTCTTTATTTTCTCACTGCCCATAGTGGCTGGGGATTTTAATTTCACTGAGGCAGTGAAGTTGTGCTGGGTTTTAGTCTGAACTTGAAAGGTGCAAACTGAACCTGTTTTGGGGATAGGGTTCAGCACCATGGGTAGCTCCTTTGAATTTCAGACTAAAACCCAAGCAGATTTGCCACCTCAGTGAAAGGACAGCCACCAGCTGTCACTGCTTACCACTTATTCCAACTCTCTCCTTCCTTCAGGTTTTAAATTCGCTGATCCAGGAAACATAGAATAATTGCACAATGTCTTCTAAATGGTAATGGTAGGAATCATACCTTTGAAAGTACCTTTCCTGATTGTAATGCCCATTTTCATACCTAGGAGAGAAAGTTCTTAGAAGCTGTTAATCCCTTTTTACTGAGTAGTTAATTCAGCTGTTAACCCTTTTCTAGTAACTTTCCCATCTCTTCCTAGAAGTGGTTTTGACATAAGGAAAGTTGCATTTTAATGGGGTTTATTTTCTTTTTTAAAACTGGGATACTTCTCCTGACAGCACATGCACTTAAATTTCATTATACTACTTTTCATGCAAGAAGAACAAGATCCAGCTTTTATGGAGTTGTTTCATCTCATCTTCAGAACAACCTAGTGTGTCAGGCTGAGAGAGTAAAAGATTGGACAGCTTTGTAGTTGAGTTACAACTTGAATCCAAACCTCTGAGGATTTAGGTTTGTAAATATTATGCTATACTTCTTCAATACTGTTGTGATTTACTGATTGAACATGAGAGAAAGACCATTGCTGATATGGACTATTACGACTTAGCTATAAGCAATATAGCTCCACATCTAAGGGCCTTTCCACACTACACTATTGTAGTGCTATGATTCCACTTTCAACAGCCTGTGGAATTCTGGGGTTTGCAGTTTAGGGAAGGGCATTCAGAATTCTCAGCCAGAATGCTCTTTGGCCTCCGTAAACTACAGACTCCAGAATTCCATAGGATGTTGAAAGTGGAATCATATCACTATAACAATATAGTGCAGAAAGGCCCTAAGTCTCTCTCCCCAACTTCCTAGAATCATAGAGCTGGGAGAAGCCTCATGGACCATCAAGTCCAACCCTCTGCTCAATGCAGGATCTCTAGCTGCAGCATCCCCAGAAGGTAGCTGTCCAGCCTCATTTTGAAGACATCCAGAGCAGGAGATCCCACCACCTCTGTAATTAATTGGTTCCATTGCCAAACTGCTCTTACTGTCAAGAAGTTCTAATGTTCGATGCAAGTCTGCTCTTCTGTAACTTGAAACCATTAGACTTGGTCCTATTGTCTGGGGCAAGAGGGAACAGGGCTGCCTCTGTGACAGCCCTTGAGGTATTTGAAGAGTGCGGTCATGTCATCCCTGAGTCTTCTCTTCACCAAGCTAGGCATGCCCAGTTCCTTCAACCTTTGCTCATATGTTTTGTTCTCCATATCATCCTTGTTGCCCTTCTCTGAATCTGCTCCAGCTTGTCTGTATCATTCTTAAGATGAGGCACCCAGAACTGAACACAGTATGAGTCCTGATCAGCATAGGATATAGTGGGACTATTACTTCCTGTTTTGTTTTGGACCTTTAAAATATCTTTAGCATCTGAGAACTCTTCCACCACTCTAACCAGAACAGATCAAAGTAGGCATTTTTATGACACCATAAGAAATCATGAAGCCCTCGTACTGCAGTGTAGTTAGGTTGCCATTTATTTTCTAGAGGCATAGAAATTGCAATTGACCCTGAGAAGTCCATTGTGGAAGCATGCACACCTGGTCTACTTTCAGGATATTGTGCTCAAGTTTCCTTTAGTGCAGGGGTGCACATGCTGGACTACAAAATCTCCATGCTCGTTGGGGGATCCTGGGAAATGTAGCCAATGCTGTATGTGCATCTCAGAGCCTTTCCGCACTGCACTGTTACAGTGCTATTATTCTACTTTGAATATCCTGTGGAATCCTGGGGCTTGCAGTTTAGGGAAGGGCATTTAGAATTCTCAGCCCAGAGAGCTCTTTGGCCTTAGTAAACTACAAATACCAGAATTTCATAGGATGCTGAACATGGAATAATAGCACTATAACAGTGTAGTGTGGAAAGGCCCCTAGAGCTGTTTTCATGGCTTGACCATCAACCCCTCCAGCTTACTCTTTATTTGGGTAGTCCTTGTGATCCCCAGAGGATTGTGAAGCAGAAAACTGGCCCCTGGACCTGCTGCAGTTTGCCACCGTTGCTTAAATGCCCAATATCATTTTCTCCAGAAAAGAAATGGCAATTCTAGGCAGCAAACTCCACACATTTCTGCCAACTAGCTGTTGCTGTACCAAAATATATGTTGTATGCTGTGTTTGACAACACTGCCTGGTGTGCTGTCAATAGCCTGAGTGGGGGAAAAAAAATCTGTGTCAAGGGATTGATATAGTAAGAAGTCTTAATCCGAGCTCCTTGGATTACATCAGCAATACTAAATATGAGAAAGAGTGACTGACGACAACACATTGCATACAGAAGGGGAGGGCCCCTGCAGGCTTCATAGCTGAAAAAGAAAACGCTCCAGACAAACGGAAAGCCATCAATGCAGAGCCTAGGAAAACTATTTTATTTTATGTATGCAGAGCTTGGAAAAGTTACTTTTTGGATTACAGTGCTTAGAATCTCCAGTAACTATGCTAGCTTTGGGGTCTCAGGACATGTAGTAAAAATAAGTAAGTTTTCCAAGATCTATTCCAGTGGTTACTTGCTGCAGCTAGAGCTACAAACTGGTATTTTCTCCTCTAAGTAACAGTAGGTAAGATCCAAGAGGTGTGGTAGTCATGTAGAAACATGTCCATTGAGTTCATTGGCAACACTCCTGCTGAAAAGAAAGAAAAATCTATGACCAAATGGTTTCCTTTGATCTCTCTTGGTGGATTCTTCATGTGCCATTAACAATTTAAATCTGCTATTAAAAATACAGTCTACTCAGCCTTAACATTTTTGGCCCTTGGACCATGTCTTCACACTTACATTCTCTCCCACGCATACTCTCATGTCTCAATTGGATTTTTATTCATCATGTTTAATGTCTTTTCTTGGTGAGTTCAGTAAGCATATGTGTAGGGTATGGAGGGAGCCAGTGTGGTGTATTGTTTTGATTATTTGACTATAACCCTGGAGATCAGGGTTCAGTTCCCGGCTCAGCCGTGGAAACCCACTGGGTGACACTGGGCATGTCACACACTCTCAGTTCCAGAAAACCCCGTGGTAGGTTTGTCTTGGGGTCACATAAGTTGGAGACAACTTGAAGACAGGAGAAAACAATTACTGTAGGGTACCAATGTTAGGTTTTAAATCATTTATTGCTAGCAGTGTTGACCAGATCTGAAATCCGATTAGACAAAAGGTGGTAGACAACTACTGCATGAACACATTCTTTTTGCTATATGAATATTGTTCCAGGAGCGGGAGAGAAATCTCAGACCGCGATGTGTGACTTCTGTTTCATTATGTGAAACCAGATTGGGCAGGAGCTTATCACAACATGTGGTGTACACGGGGGGCGGGGGAAGCATAGGTGTGTTCAGTGACTGTAGCTGAGCACATATTCTGTGTATATTTCTTCTTAAAAGGAATGACTCTACCCGCATTGGTCAGACGGCTTAACTGCATATAAGGGAAACAAGCTACTCTTGCAGTTTTCTGAACTGAACTGTTGTTTTGCTTCTGCTGATAGGATTACTACCAAAATAAACTCAAGCTAGCTTTAATAGGCCAGAGTCTCTTTGGACAAGAAGTGTACCGGCACTTACAAAAAGAAGGACACAAAGTTGTGGGAGTCTTCACAGTCCCGGACAAAAATGGAAAAGCTGATCCTTTGGGTAAGTACATGTGTTCTACAGCAGGTGTGAGAATTATACACATTTTCCCAGATGTTGTTGAGTTGCAGTTCCCAGCAGCCCTTGCCAATGTAACCAGTGTTGAGGAATGCTAGGAACTGCAGTCCAACAACAGCTGGAAGTCCTCACAATTCTCACTCCACGTCTACAGTAGCTACAACATTTATAATGCAATAGAGGTGAGGAACCTGTGGCTCTCCAAATCCCATCACTTTTGCCAGCAGGACCAGTGGGCAGAGATGATGGGATTTGCAGTCCAAGATTACAAGTGTGCCCTATGTTCATGTTCCCCTCTGAGTACTAGGATTCTGAAGAGATGTGTTGTACTTTAGATTTTTGTTTGTTGTTGGGGAGGGGGTTGAGGGAGACACATGTGCCTTAATAATTATACATACAGTGCGCCTTCTTCTGGTGCGACTTCCACACACACAAATGTGAAGTTGTGCAAAGCATTGCGCCCATTTTAGTCAATGAATGCGTTAGGCAAGTGCCCCCATAGGCTTGGGGGCGTACACATTGTGACCGTTGACTACAATGGGATGTGACACTCATGTTTTTTGTTTTACACAGGGGTTCCTGGAACGGAACCCCCACATATATGGCAGGTGCACTGTACGTTAATAATTTTAAACAAGCTAGATACTGATCAGGTACAAATGTTTTATGTGCCCAAGGTGTAGTGGCTTGAGTGTTGCAAGGACACTGGAAGACCAGAGTTTAGATCTTCACTTAGCAATGGAAGCCCAGTGGGTGACATTGGACAAGTCACACACTCTCAGCCTCAGAGGAAGGCAGTGGAAAAACCCCTCTGAACAAATCCTGCCAAGAAAACCCCATGATAGCTTTCCTTTAAGGTTGCTGTAAGTCAAAAATGACCTGAAGGCACAAAATAACAAATGCTTCATAATAACTTGTACATAAAATCTATAAGAAATAATATAGTAAACCATATGAAGTAAGATAAATGCATATACCACAGAAAATTTTATGTGTGTATAATGCAATCTGAAAATCCACCCTCTGTGATTTCAGAAAAGCATCTTCAAGTTGTTTCCAACTTGTGACCATTCCATTTTCTTGGCAAGATTTGTTCAGAAGAGGTTTGCTTTTGCTTTCCTCTAACACTAGAGAGTGTGACTTGCCCATGGTAAGCTGGTGGGTTTCCATAGCTGAGTAGATATTTGAACCTGGGTCTCTAGAGTTGTAGTTCAGTGCTCAAAGCACTACATTGGATGAGCTCTCTCAGAAAAGTTAACCTCCAAGAATTTGTGACTGACAGCTTAGACCATTTCTGCACTAGCCTGTTATAGTGCTATTATTCCACTTTCAACATCCTATGGAATCCTGGGGTGTTGAAAGTGGAATACTAGCACTATAACAGGCTAATGTGGAAATGGCCTGAGAGTAATTTGGAAGCAGAAAGGGAACTTTCTGCTTCCACTATGTGAGCTGAAGTTCTTTCTCACACTCCTTAAGTTCTCCTTTTGCTGCTGAATTGTTATGATTATGACCTCATTGATGCACATAGCAATTAAGGTATGCTAGAGTAACATGGGAGGAAGTCTTGATTTGTTCTTAAGTTTTTTATATAAATGTTGCATTTCAGTGTTTGCAATCATCTACCATAGTTTAAAGCATCTAATTTTCTTTATTTCCTAGCATCTGCTGCAGAAAAGGATGGAACACCCGTATTTAAGTTCCCAAGGTGGAGAGTTAAGGGCAAGGCTCTCCCAGAAGTCATTGAGGCCTATAAATCAGTTGGAGCGGAGTTGAACGTCCTTCCATTCTGCACACAGTTCATTCCCATGGAAGTTATTGACAACCCAAAGCATGGCTCTATTATTTATCATCCCTCCATCCTTCCCCGCCACAGAGGAGCATCTGCTATTAATTGGTAAGTAGGTAGTCCCATCATGGAACTACTTTTCTGTGATGGTGGGATTGTGTGCTCCTGTGATGCAAGAAGTTATGCTGATGGTAATAGTGCTGCTGGTAGGGTCTCCGATGTCAGACAGGCTTTTACTATAGAGCCAGAGAAAATATGCTAAACAGTTATGGGGCAGCAGGAGGAGGAGGAGGCTGACATTGGCAGAGGATTTCTCAGGGACAACAGCAGTGGCACCGTAGCTGATGCTTGTTAGTACTGCACAGAAGGAGGCAAAGTAAACCCCTTTTGAATGTCTTTTACCATGAAAACCCTATGATGAGACAATCCAAAATGAAACAAGACATAGTGCCAGAAAATGAAACTCCTAGGTCAGATGGCACTCAGTAAGCTCAGTGTGATACAGCAAAGGACAACTATGTGTAGCATTATGGGCAATGATGCAGGTGGACTCAGGTCAAAAAGATGTTCAGCTGTTGATGTGCTCAGAGGTGAAAAGAAGGTCCAAAGCTGCATAACATATATTATAGGAACATGGAATGTGAGAAGCATAAATCAGGGGAAGCTAGACATGGTAAAACAAGAAATGGTGTGTATCAACATTGCAGTACTTGGAATGAGCAAGCTAAAGTGGACAGGAATGGGACATTTTGAGTTAGGTGATTACACAGTGTTTTATTCAGGAAATGAAAATCTAAGAAGAAATGGGGTGACATTAATAGTGAGGAGAGACGTAGCAAAAGCAGTCAAAGGGGATAGCACAAAGTCTGATCAAAATCATATCAATAAAACTTCAGGGAAAATCCATCAAGATAATCATAATCCAGGTTTATGCTTGAACTACAGAGGCAATGAGAAGTAATTGAAAGAGTCTATTCTGCTGTCCAGGAGAAAACCGGACTTCTGGTTAATTGTAGGTGATTGGAATGCAAAAGTTGGAAACAGAGCAGAATCAAAGATTGTAAGAAAATTTGGCCTGGGATCAAGAAATGAAACAGGAAAGTGATTGAATTTTGCAAGGCCAACAGTTTGTTCATTGCAAACACATTCATCAAGCAACCCAAGAAGTGACTGTATACATGGACATCATCTGATGGCCATTATAGAAATCAAATAGGATACATACTTGGAAGCAGAAGATAATAAAGCTTCATTATCTTTGCAAAAACAAGATCAGGAGTAGATTGTGGCACAGACCATAAACTGTTAATATAAAAAATTAGAGCAAAGCTAAAGAATACTAAACCAGCCATTGTGCAAAAGTACAACCTGAAGAATTTCCCTGTAGAATTTAAAGATAGTGTAAAAAATAGATTTGCACTATTAAGGTTAGTTGACCGGAAGCCAGAAGAACTCTGTACTGAAGTCAGGGACATTGTCAGGGAGGAATGCAAAAAGACACTATCTGCGACCAAAAAGAAAGAAAAACCTCATTAGATGACAGATGAACTTCTTCAAGCAGTTAAAGACAGATGAGAAGCAAAAAGAAGAGGTGAGAAAAAGAGGATCAGGACCTTAAATGCAACTGTTCAGCAACTTGTATATAGGAACAAGGAGAACTACTATAGCAATCAATGCAAAGAAATAGAAGAAGATGACAACAACAACAACAACAACAACAAAGAAAAGAAAGAAAAACAAGAGAAGACCTCTTCCATAAGATCTGAGAAATCAAAGAGATGTTCAAACCAAGAGTGGCGTTGCTCTACAACCAGCAGGAGAACATGTTACATGACTGCGTTGAAATAAATAGGCAGTGGAAACAGTATACTGAAGGACTGTATAAAAGAGATGAAGGGAGGATAGATTCATTCGAGGCAGAACCATTTGAAGATGAAACTACAGTTTTAGAAACTGAAGTGAGAGCTGCATTCAGAGTACTTGGGAGAAATAAATCACCAAGAGTAGATGGCATACCAGTGGAGATGCTTCAATCTACAGAGACAGTATCTAATCTAGTTCTAATTAAAATCAGTCAACAATTATGGAAAACAAATGAATGGCCAACAGATTGGAAACACTCAGTATACGTTCCAGTCTCCAAGAATGGGGAAACTAGGGATTGCGGTAACCACAGGACCATTGCATTAATTTCCCATGCAAGCAAAATGATACTCAAAATTCTACAACAAAGACTTTGACCATATATGGAGAAAGAAATAGATGTTTGAGCTGGGTTTAGGAAAGGAGGAAGCACTAGGGATCATACTGCAAATGTACGTTGGATTATGAAGAGCACCAAGGAATTTCAGAAGTAAATCAGCCTGTGCTTTATATATTATAGCAAAGCCTTTGTTTGCATAGATCATGAAAAACTATGGATTGTTCTCTTAGAAATGGCTGTGTCACAACATTGGAGTTTCCTGATATGCAGTATGTATTCAGAACAAGGGACTACTGTCAGGACAGAATATAGAGAAATGAAATGGTTTCAAATTGGCGAGGGGGTCAAGCAAGGCTGCATTTTACCACCCTGTCTGTTTAACTTGTAACTTCTAAACGCTGCCAGACTGGAATGCCCAGGAGCTCCAGCCAGCATATTCAATGGTGAGGGATCATGAGATATGTGATCCAACAATGTCTGGATGGACATAAGTCAGGATGGGGAATAATGGGGATTTTCCCTTGTGCCCCTTTAATGGGCCACTCAGTGACATTTCAGCATGTCCTGGCCACCATTTTGAATGAGCTGGAGCCTTTTTTTTGTTTTGGTGTGGATGGATGTGGCTCTAAGGATGTGAGAAATAAACTACCACATTTATTGTTGGTTTTGGTTGCTTTTGGTCAGTTTTTGGGCTAAAATGGCCTGAAAATTGAAATTAAGTTTTATTTTTTTAAAAAAAGTATGGTTCAGGGCCACACTTTGGGCTCTGAAGAGCAGCGAGTAACCTATGAGCCATATTTTGCTCATCGGTACCATAGATTCTCAGCCCAGTTATATGCTCATCCATTCCAAAGTTTGCAGGGCTATCTGTTTATTTGCTTTATAGTTCAAAAGAATTAAAAGTGCTAATATTACTTATTAAGAAATGTGGATCCCTATCATGTCCCTTTTATTTATTTTCAGGACTTTGATTCATGGAGACAAAAAGGCAGGGTTAACTGTTTTCTGGGCAGATGATGGTCTGGACACGGGACCCATTCTTTTGCAGAGGGAATGTGATGTTGGCCCAAATGATACTGTTGATGATCTGTATAATCGGTTCCTTTTCCCAGAGGGAATAAAGGCTATGGTAAGACTACTTGGTATAATGGTTTGAATGTTAGACTATGGCCATTTCCGCACTAGACTGTTATAGCGCTATCATTCCACTTGCAACATCCTATGGAATCCTGGGGTTTGCAGTTTAGGGAGGGGCCGCCTGGCCCCTCCCAAAACTGCAAACCCTAGGATTCCATAGGATGTTGCAAGTGGAATGATAGCGCTATAACAGTCTAGTGTGGCAGTGGCCTATGACTCTAGAGACTAGGATTCAAATCCCTGCTCAGCCATGGAACTCATTGGATGACCTTGGGCAAGTTACACTCTCTCATCCTCGGAGCAAGGCAAAAGTAACCCCTCTCTGAACAAATCTTGCCAAGAAAACCCCATGATAGGTTCACTTTAGGGTCGCCATAAGTTGGAAACAAGTGGAAGGCACACAACAACAACAAAGCTACTTGGGACAGCTTTTCCACGCCTGGTGGCCTCCAATGGTACAGGATTGATAGCTTTGTGCTGACAGTGGACTTCTGGGGATTCTTGTCCAACACAACTGTTGGGAAGTGGCTACCTAGGTTTAAACCCAAGTGGTATGAAAATTATTGAGCTCTGAGTACTTAATACACGCGCACACACACACACACACACACACACACACACACATATATATATATAAAGTACTCAGAGCTCAATAATTTTCCCAACAGTCCTCTATTGTAGGATAGTGTTTATCTTTCAGTAACAGTTGTGGGACTGGGACTATTCACCAATTGCAATATACACAGGTAAATTGAATCTAGGTGGAATTTGAGGTTACATCCTTCCTAACTGATGACGTATACTGAAATCAATACATTATCATAGATATGACTGCAGAACAGAGCTGGTAAAAGGGTTACTTTTTGAACCAGAACTCCCAGGATCCCCCTCCAATTGACACGGCCACTTTTCCAAGCTGTGCTTGGTAACAATATGGAGCTGTGGGTTACTGAATATTCATGCATCCCAAGGTTGGGAATATTAATTAGTTCTTTCAACAGCTATAAATATTGTAGAAGTCAAGATATTTAGATTTATAGAACAATCAAAATTGGTTGGTTGTTCAATTTCTCTCCTTAGGTCGAAGCTGTACAGCTTATTGCTGATGGCAAAGCTCCTCGTATCCCCCAGTCTGAAGAAGGGGCAACTTACGAAGGCATCCAGAAAAAAGAAAATGCAAAGGTATTGTGGGCAGCAGCGTGTGTGTCTGTGTCTGTGGTCCTTTGCTATACATTATTCCAGTAGCATATTATTGAACGTTAGGTTTACTGTGACTTTACCAATTTCAGGAACTGGTGTCATAAGATCAGAATATGGCAAAGTAAATTTTTAGACTAATTCTTCAAGTTGTGATTCAAACGGAACTTTCCTAAGGTCTGCCTAAGATACCTCACCTTTTAACCCATACACAAGTTGGATGAATTCCGAGGAGGGGCTACAGGGCTCCACAGAAGCCATTTATAATTAGAAACTTAGCGACCTGTGTGGCATTTCCAGAGGGGGATCAATTTATGTGGAACAGCTGGTCTTTCCTTTGGACTCAGCCTATAGAAATACAAATGAATTAGCCATTCTTCTCTATGAAACATCTTGGGGCAGGGGGTGAGGAAAAAAAACTTTCTATATATTATTAATATAAAGTGCATGGTTCAGTTGTTGGAAGAATATAATAATGTAATATATTCCTAATGTTAAAGGCCATCACCAGCTATTGAAGCCATGTTGGTTCCTTAGAGCAGGGGAAGGAAAAGGGCAGCGTTTGGGCACACCACATTTGCATTCCTCATTTCCCAGGACACCCACAAAGCCCTTAGACAGGGGAGGTAAAAAAGATCACCCAAAGTGGCACAAAAACTCACCAAAATACAGTGGCCTGGCGTTATGTAATAGTGAAGACAAACCATGAAGACAACCACATGCAAATGTGGCTAGTTAAAATTAAGCACAATCTTTTGACTTTAGACAACACGGCAAGCTGTGGTTAATATAGGGCCATTTCCGCATGGCGACAGTCTTCCACGTCATCATGCTGCAATACTGGGTCTGGAAGGGAGCACGTCAGCAACACTCCCTTCCAACCCACTTGCTCCATGCGGAAGAGAGCATAGTGGTGCCACCTCTTCCTTCTGCAGTGCAGCCAGGCACTTTCCATTGCACTTTTGCGGCTTCTGCATGGCTGGGAGCAACAGAAGCACCTTGCGATAGCAAGGTGGAAAACAGGTTTTTTTTCGTTTTGTGAAAACTGCACAAGCACAACACTTGGGAATGGGATGACAGCGGGCCAGAGATGACATTGTGCGGAAGCACATCCTGCTGATGCTGCCATTCTGTACCAGAAGCGGCATAGCCCCATCATGCGGAAATGGCCTACAACAAAAATGGAAGCTTCCAAACTCCTCCTCATGGGCAAGCTAACTGGGCAGACGGAGTATGTGAGCTTTGGTAGAGGCTAGGCTTGCAACACTGAACTATTGCCTAGCATTTTTGCCAAGCCAGTCTGTGAATTATTTGCCTAAAGTTCATTCCTGGGCTTAGTGCAATATTATGCTGACTGAATACATTGTTAGTACACTGTGACAACACATTCTCCCTTTATTTTTTTCCATAACAGTTGCATTTTCTGTACTGACAAGCTACATTCCCAGTAATTACCAAGAAGTCAAGATACTTACTTTGATTTTAAAAATGCTTCATGAAACTTGATTCTCTTCTCATGTTCCGCAGTCTTTCTTAAACAATACAGCATATTATTCTCCTTTGGTTGTCATGCAAGTGAAAGATAGTTCTTCTTATATATGTTGTGATGTTGCATCTCAGAAGTTGGACTTTTTTTTAATGTAACCTATTACTTGTTATTGTTATGTTTAAAAATTGATTTGTTGTGATTGTAATTTGAAGAGTAATGTAATGGTTGGTGATTTTTAGTTGCTTCATTTGTTTATACCCAAAAATACAAAAAAAAGCCAAACATTCCTCTCCAAAGCAGTATTTAATCCCTTTCCCAAACAGCACTGCTCGTGGTTATTAAGTTACTTCTAAAGAATAATAACGCTAGAAACTTCATTAAGCCAACAGCAATGTATTACAGGTAATGTTGTGTCTAATGTATTAATTCCAAGTTCTGTTTGTGGCAGAAATGGGAAACCTTTGGTCCTTCCTATGTTTTGGACTACCACTGTGATAGTCCCCTGCTACGAGGGCAACTGGAAGTTGAAATGCCAAACATCTGGAGGGCCAAAGCTGTCCTATCCATGCATTGTGTCTTTCTCTGAATGGAAGTCTCTTCCTTTTGCAATTTTTAATCACTCTGTCTTATGTTACATTTGACCAACAATCAATTAATCTACCTTCTACATAACATTAATATGGACAGTATTCTCAGCTTCTTTCCTTAACAAATATCTGAAGGAGTATAACAGAATGAAGTCACATATGTAAGAAGGAATAATTCAGCTTCTACTTCATTGCTTACTAGATTTCCTGGGATCAACCAGCAGCTGCTTTGCACAACTGGATCCGAGGACACGATAAAGTGCCTGGAGCTTGGGGTACAATTGATGGCCAGGTAACTGCTGTAAATTAAGGCATTCTTCTTTCTCCTCCTTGATAACAATATTACTAAGATAAATGTTTTACCAAGCACAAGGTTCAGAACAATACAGGTAAATGAAGAATACTTTGGCAATACTTCCAGTGGTGGCTGGTAGCTCCCATGTCCATGCACTTCAGATTTTAGTCTGAACTTTCCAAGACACTGAACCTATCTGGGACAGTTCAGTACTTTGGACTGTTCCTTTGAAGTTCAGGCTAAAATCCAAAATGGATTCAGTGTTCCATTGACATGGGGTCCAGAAGCTGCCATTGTTCTGGAGTAAAATGTGAGTTCAAAAATGCCAGTACTTTGAATTTCTCTCTTGACTCAAACATTGCCCAAACAACATTGATTTAAATCAGGGTGGGTGACTTCTAATGGATCAGAGGCCAATTTTTCATCTCAGACACTCACCAAAGACTACATTAGGTCGTGAAATACGAGAGGATTGAAAAACAAGGAAACCAGAAGTGGCTGGAGAGCTACTTCTAGTTTAATTTGAGGGATTGAAGGAGGTTTTGGATGGGACCTGCATTCCCCTTTTAAAGCAAACTGCACTCCTGGAAGCCTCCAAGAATGAAAAAGGAAGAATTTTGGATAACTTGTTTTCACCCAAAGTTGCATAAGGGTGTGTGTGACAAGAGCCACACTTTGCCCAAAACTCATTTGGATGAACTAACTTTGAAATATTTCTCTTCTGTGGCATAATTTACAATAATAAATAGAATGTCTCCCTCAAATTGCCACTGAAAAAAAAGCATTTGTGTCTACCTACTCTGTCAGTTACATACCCTCCAATATTTCACAGATGAAACCAAGGACACTTCTGGCCAAGCAATATCAAAATGTGGTCAAGATGGCAAAGGTTATTAGTGAAGAAGAACACATAGGCTATAACAGACTGCAGCTGTTTAGTTTTGCCCGAGCCTACTGGGAAGGGCAAGTTTTGCTTCCTTCTCTCCTCTTTCCCTCTCCGCCCTGCTGTATTAACTGAATGCAGACTACTTTTGCACTTTGAACTCAGTTTGCAGCAACTGGGGAAAGCCAAGGACAAAGGAGAAAAATGGAAGGAAGAGAGAGAAACTGGAACATTTTTAAAGCAGCTGAAAAAGTGGGACAACTGAGGATTGATTGACAGTGCCAAATCGGAGCAGTTGAAAGATGTGTTGGATGCTGTTTTTTATTGAGCCAGATCATTTCCATTTGCACAGTAATGTTGACACTGACTGCCAGGAGTTATTCCAGCTTTATATCAGGGATTGAATGTGGAACCTTTGGCAAGTAAAGCAGTACTGAGCTATACCCCTTCCTCAATCAGCAAAACCCAGTCATATTTCCCCACTATTTGCTCACCTGTTCACAGTTCATGCACTTAAAAAAAATGCGAATCTTTTTACAGATGATTACTTTTTATGGATCCTCATTACTGGAGGGTTCAGCACCTCCAGGTGAAGAACTGGCAATAGAAGATGCTGCAAAACCAGGACTTGTAACTAAGAATGGCCTAGTTCTCTTTGGAAATGATGGGAAAATGGTAAGCTTTTGGGAAGATGGAGGTGGCAAAATAATAAGATAGCAAGCAGCATGAGCAAAAGTAAAAATTGTTTTGTAAATTTTATGGAAAACCAGTACTAACTCTGTAACGGTATTAAAAAGATTTCAGTACAAAGTTTAGAACCGGATACCAACATAGGAGTGCGCAACTACAGAAAACTAGGGCGACATTTGTCCCCTGGGAGATCTCTGAGGCCTGCATCTCCCCACCACTCCTGCCTCTGTGCATGCTCACACACACACACACAAATCAAAATTTTTGTTGCTTCCAAATGCCCTGTAAGGGGATAGGGAACATTTTCACCATGCTTTTTCGCCCCTTCCTGGGACATACTAAAGACTTTTTCTTTTTAGCAACAAGAAGTTAGCAGAAGACACTTTCTGTTTACTTCCTGTTTCAGAAAGGGGGTCTACAGGGCCTAAACTAGTTGAGGTGGGAGAACAAAGTGTGGTGGAAATGCCTCTCACATCCCCTAGAGAGTATTTTGGAAGGAAAAAAAATTGATTGCTGTGGGCCCAGGGGGTCTCCAAAGGTGGTAGAACTGCCCTCCTCACTCCCAAAGGTCCTTTTGGGGGAATTTTGGAGCAAAATATATAGAGATAGAGATATATTTGTTGACCCTGGGATCCTGAGAGCTCCAAAATCAGGCAGCATTTTGTCTGCCCCTCTACTAATACAAAAATACCTCATTTAATAGAGCCTGTGACAAAGAAGCTCCTTTTTGTGAATTCTTTCCATGCCTTGCCAGCAACCCACCAATTTTCTCCTTGCCCTCTATCTAGCTGGAGGATTCTTTTAAAAACAACATTGGGAGAGTGGTGAAGGACTGGAGAAAACACAGATGTTTCAGTTCTAGAGCTGAAGAAGAATGGAATTCTTCTCTGTTGGATCCTACTGTACCTGTCATTTTTGCCTACCTACAATTGGCAAAGTAAAATGCAGCTGACTGCAGAATCCCTTATTGGAGTTTGGCAATCAGAATGGAAATCTAAGAAAAGTGGAAGCTGGTAAAGCAAAAAGTTGTCCTTTGACACATTTTGGAAGACATTTTCAGGCAGGGTCTAGAAGGCTCAGAATGTTTTTGTTTCCATATGAGCTGGTGGTTTCTCATGTGCATATTGTTACTTTTGGATAAAAGATTTGCTGAAACAGTTGTATTTCTGCATGGCGGGGAGTTGGACTTGATGGCCCTTGCAGTCTCTTCCATCTCTGTGATTCTATAGTTCTGGGTTTTAGCCACTCTTCTTTCTTATGAAACAGAAACCTATCCCTGTTTTTTCCGTGTTATTTATGTCTCTGGTGCCACATTTTCTGTTGTAAGAAGCAATACCCAGGCACAGACCTACCTGTTCAATGAAGTAAACCTGTATTTATTTTGAACAGTTTTCCTACCCTGCTAACTGTACCTGGATTTCCCTTTTTCCCCCTTCTAGTTGCTGGTAAGAAATCTACAGTTTGAAGATGGAAGAATGATCCCAGCATCTAAATATTTCTCTACTGATGAAGTGACTGTCATAGAACTTACTGAAGAGGAGAACAAGATGGCAGAAGATATCAAGGTAAATTATTGCTCTATCTGAGAGAGGAAAAATGCAGAGAAAATTGAATGTTTAGTTAAACCTGATCGTGAGTTTTAAGTCAGTGGGTGGGGAGCATGGTTGTTTTTTACATTTTTATACAGTCCTCTTGAAAATGTTAAACACCATCTAACTAAATGAATAAGAAAGGAAAGGCAAGGAGATTGAAAAGTTTACAGAACCATCAGTAGGAATGCTAGACAAGTAAAATACACATGATCTTTGGGGATAATCCAGCATGCATACAGTGACCTAAACTAAACTTCTAATATCTCAAGTAGGCTCAATGAATCAATGAAACTTGGTTAATCCATGTTAATGTAAGTTCTGTTGATCAAATAGGGCTATTCTAGTTGGGACTAACAATTATATTTACATTATAGTATTGCATTATTTACTTGAAAATTTTATAGACTATAGCCATTTCTGCACAACGTCGTTGTCCCACGATGGGGACATGTTGCTGCCAGTCTGTGAGTCATGCTTTCACATGACATCATTGCAGTCCCACTGCCAGTGCATCCCCACACATCGCAATTGCAGGATATTTCCATTACCACAAAAAAATTCTGGTAATGTCTCCCGATCGTGTGATGCTCCTGTCGGCGGCAGCCATGTGGAAAGGGAGGAAGCGCGATCTAGGCACTTCCTTCTCCAGTACAGCATGGGAAATGGCCAGCTGCACTGCAGAAGGAAAGCACATGTCACTCATGCTACCCTTCTGAGGACAGCCAGCTGGGTGTGGAGGGGAGCGTTTGTATTGTGCTCCCATCTCGGCCATGTCAGAACGAGAATGGAAATAGGTAAGGTGCAGAAATGGCCTAGGACTTTATCTAAAAGAGTAACACATGTGTACTCTCTAGATGTTATAGGCAGCATGCTCTCAGGAGGAGCATAAGGGGTGGGTATGTAAGCAGCTGGAGCCTGGTATCCTTGTAAGGGAACATCATACCCTCCAGCTGTCACAGTTTAGTAGGAAGAGTCCCAGTTAACCCAGTTAACCCTCTGTCATCCCACTTTTTCAGTTGCTTTTAAAATGTCCCAGATTCTCTCTTCTCCTCCCACTTTCCCCCTTTGTCCTCAGTTTACTTCCACTGGTGCACACAGTTCAAAGTGCAAAAATAACCTGCACTGAATTAACTTAGCAGTGGGAGGGCAGAGGAGAGGGTGAATATTGCCCTTCCCTGTAGACTGAGGCAAAAGCAAACTGCTGCTGCCTCTCCTAGCTTGTGTGTTCTTCTTCATATATAACTTTTGCTATCTTGACCACAAAATGATGTTGCTTGGTTATATGTGTCTCATTTTTCATCTGTGTAATGTTAGAGGGTGTGGTACATTAAGAAGGGCAAGTCACACTCTCTTAGACTCAAATCCCCTCTGAACAAATTCTGCCAAGAAAACCCCATGATAGGATTGCCATATGTCAAAAGTGACTTGAAGGCACACAACAACAACAACAATGGCTTTAACTTCTCAGGAGTTGCTAGGCCCATTCCAGGCAAATTAGAACTAGGTAGTGAGTCTAAATCCAAGATGTAAGAACCTGCTACATGTAATTTGGGACCAACAGGCCTTATCAGTAGATCTATTTCTTGTGTCCTTCTCTGAGATATTTTCCATATCTTGCAGTCCATTTGGAGGGGAATTTTGAGTAACGTGGCTGTAATTGAGGACACTACTGACTTCTTTAAATCTGGAGCCTCCTCTATGGATGTTGTTAGGTAAGTCAGTGTCTTATAGAGCTCTTGCAGTGTGGTCATGTTTAGCAGGAGACTTGAAAGCAATTTTCAAGGCCCTTCTCTTTGTTCTTTTATCCACTGCAAGATCACCATGCCTAGCAGGGATACGAGACAGGGCCTTCCCAGTGGTCGCTCCCACATTCTAGAGTTCCTTGCTGACAGAATCTAGGTTGGCTCCCTCTCTCTCATCCTTTTGCTGTCAGGCAAAGATTCCTATACTCCCCCTCCAAGACATAGGTTAAAACTACACATGATGTAGTCAGTGTAAAAAAACCACAAGCATGGTGGAGAGAGACCTATTTTACTTATTAATAAAATATTTTTATCCTGCCCTGTATCTGAAAATTTTAGTGTATTTCAGTATTCTGTGGATGTCATCATTCTGACCAATTTTTTCATTATAGAATCATAGAATCATAGTAATGTAGAGTTGGAAGAGACCACAGGGACCATCCAGTCCAACCCCCTGCCATGCAGGAACACCCTCAAAGCACTCCCAACAGATGGCCGTCTGGCCTCTGCTTAAAAACCTCCAAAGAAGGAGACTCCACTACACTCCGAGGCAGTAAATTCCACTGCCAGACAGCTCTGACCGTCAGAAAATTCTTCCTGAGGTTCAGGTGGAATCTCTTTTCCTGCAGCTTGAATCCATTGCTTCTTGTCCTAGTCTCTGGAGCAGCAGAAAACAAGCCGACTCTCTCCTCTATATGGCATCCCTTCAAATAGTTAAACATGGCTATCATGTCCCCTCTTAACCTTCTCTTCTATTTTGGATTTGTTTCACTTTCAAGGATGATTGAACAGATCAAGGAGAAATGTGATGGAGTCGAGTTAAAGAATGAAGATGTCTATATGGCCCCAAAGCTTGGAGATTTTATCCAAATGGTTGTCAGAAAACACAGGGGAGAAGACAAAGAGGAGGAATTAGTAATAGATTATGTAAGATGCTTTCCAAAATGCATGCCTTCTTTTTTGTTAGACTAGCAAAATATCATCATCATTGGCAATGTGTGTCCAAAATGAAAGATTTGAAATTGCAAGAACTCTTCACAGAACATCTCTGTGCCTCTTTCACATAAAGACATGTTGCATATGTAAGTAGGATATGTCACTAAGGGCCGGATTAAACATGATAGCATCTGATCCTTATTGTTAAACCACCCCATTCATAGCTAAGATGTGAAATGAGGTGTTACTGTATACTGCTCAGAACTTCTCAAGATGTAAAGCAGTTTAGAAATACTGTACAGTAAGCAAGCAAACAATGTCTACATGTTTGTGTAGAAATTGTAAATATATTTATTAATACAAGGGGCGAATTTGTTAATAACTTACTGATACTATCTTCAGGATTAATTTGATAGTTTTTTTCCATAAATAAGCAGGCATAAAAAGTGATGGCTCAAAGTTGAAAAATACTAGAAGGATATTAGAAATGAGCAGGCCTGACATACACACCCAGCATACTGAGTCAAATGCTTGAGTCCACAGTCCATTACTAATGCCAGCCCCCTTTTGAAAGAAAACCTTTTCATTACCTTTTTAATGCTTTCATTCTGTGAAGGAAAGCATTAGATGAGGCAGTGGCTGGTATTTTCCCAGCCTCATTTTTGCCTTTTTGGCCTTTTTGCACTACAATGCAATGGAATCTTGGAGTTTGCAGTTTAGGGAGGGGCATTTAAAATTCTCAGCTAGGGAGCTCTTTGGCCTCAGTAAACTACAAACCCCAGAATTCCCCAGGATGTTGAAAGTGGAATAATAACACTATGGCCCTTTTCGCACGGCATTTGCCATGCCAAAGGGCCCCTCGAGCATCGCATGAATGTGTGGAGCGGTCCACATGATGCACTCACAATCACACAACACTCCAGGGGCTGGCAGGCACCAACCGCGCACTTTTTCATTTTCGGCTTTGAGCCGAAAATGGTGCACGATCGCGCATCGCTCCAGGGCCCCGCACACACTTGCCGTGCGCATGGAGATCTGGAGCTGCAGCACTTGTGCTTCCTGCCCCAGTGCAGCCTAGTAAAGTCCCAGGCTGCACTGTGGAAGGAAGAGGTAGGGCTCTTGCGCAAGCAGGCAGCAGCTGCAGAGCTGAAGGAACCAGGATGTGAGAGCTTCTCGCTAGAGGCTGCTTGCACAATCCCCGCACCCCAGCTCCATGAAAAGGTGTGTTGTGGAAAGGGCCTATAACAGTGTAGGGCAGAAATGGCCTTTAATACTTTTATTGAGAGATCATCTAAAGGTGAATGTTTGCAGTAGGTATTTTAAGTGTTGCTTTGATTTGCTGACAGAATCTGAAAAACACTCCATACATACTGGTACTTGGGCTATAAGCACATTGTGTATGTTTATTGAATGTAAGTTAGCAGTTCTTAATGTTTTCTCCAGGAAGATACTGTTAATATACGCAAGTTTATAGGACAGACAGTCTCTTTTGGTTTGGTTTGTTACTAGGTTTCTAAGGAAGTCAACCACATGACAGTGAAGATGCCATATCAATGTTTTATTAATGGGCAATTTGTGGATGCTGAAGATGGAAAAACATACGACTCTATAAATCCAACAGATGGATCAGTGAGTAAAGCCCTCATAGTGCTTTTTTTTGTCTTTCATATGTGGATTTTGCTAAATATTATATTTGCGGTACTTATTAAACAAGGAACAACTTCATAGCATATTTTTTTTAGGAATGTGTCTGAAAAATTTAGGAATATACAGCAACAGATGCCTATGCTGTATATCTCCTTTTTGTTAGTTTTTTTTTTCCTGATCTGAAAGAATTTTAACAGCAAGTTTAATTGACACTTGGGTCAGGACCCTCCTGGGACTTGCAGCCCACAGAGACTCTCTATCAGCTTTCCTCACCTGGGTGTCTTCCAGTCTATGCCTCCTGACACCCCCAGTCAGAGGGGGTGTGGGTGTGTGTGCACGTGCGCGCGTGTGCACAAACATGTGCCTCCAAGTTCCCTGTTGAATTAAGGCAACCTCATGACTTTCTTAAGGATTTCCTAGGCAAGAAATATTCAGAGTTGGTTTTGCTAAGCTGCAGCACCTGGAATTCATTAGCAGTCTCTCATCCAAGTACTAACCAGGCCGATCCTAGTTAGCTTTACAGATCAGATAAGATCTGATGCGTTTAGGATATTTAGGCATGACCACTTCATTATAAGCTACATAAGGCTCATATGTTGCAGACAATTAAGTATAACTTCCTTGAATCCTACATAGAATAAGAGGACAATGTCCGTATCAGCACACCGCTTGACTCTAATCAGTGAATGTATGTTTCTATTTATCTTATTATCATATTATTTTCCTGCACGGCAGGGAGTTGGACTGGATGGCCCCTGTGGTCTCTTCCAGGTCTATGATTCTATGATCTATGATCTATTTCAGTACTCTTTTTTACACTGTTTGTCCTCCTTCCTTCCTTTCTTCTACCTCATCATCTTCCAACTACCTTCTCTCCTTTCTTATTCTATAAAAGTAAAATTGGAAAAGAAAGTTATTTCTGCTAAAGAAAAGCATGTAACATTAAACTGTAAAAACATGGGAACTGGGAGGAGCTGGGCTGTGGTTGGGTAAGGGGAGAAGCCTTCCTGCCAAAAAATGAAAAACCAGTAATTAACTATTAATTGAAACAAAAAAAAAATCTCCTCTGTTTTACTAAGACTTAGTGCAAGAGCTAATGGCATCTCCCTATCATTATGACAGGTGATTGCAAAAGTGTCACTTGCTACAGTGGGTGATGTTGACAAAGCAGTTGCAGCAGCAAAAAGGCTTTTGAGCATGGTGAATGGGGACGGATGAATGCAAGAGACAGGGGGAGGTTAATGTACAGGTATGGCATGATAACATCCTTATAATATATGATAAATATAAAATATATTTTATGTTTTTATAAATATATATAATAAGCTCAGATTCTGCCCATACTATTAAATGAAAGACCAAATTCTTGGAAGTCTTTTCTGGGGCAAAGATAGATAAATAGCTTTGTAAGTAAAAGAATAGAAACATCCCGAAAAATGTGATACTGCTATCTAAGTATATAAATTTTTTCACTTTCTGGTTTTGTTTATTTATATCCAGTCCTTTCTCCCAATTGTCCAAAGATATACTTACTTTTCCTCCTGAGAGCTGATCCTCAAAACAAGCCTGTGAGGTAGGTTAACCTGAGACAGAGAATGATTGGCCAAGGTTAACAAACAAGTTTCATCCCTAAGAAGGAATTTGAACTCAGGTTCATCTGTCAGTGTGTCATTCTTTTGATATTACCCATGGATAGGTTGAGAATCATTCCACAGAGAAGGTGCCAGTGCTCTCTCAAGGGACCAGCCGCCTCTAGTCATCACCACTAGTCAGACATTCGAAAAGGATATTTGCCTCTCTACCCAGAGAAGGGATGGTTCTTTTTTTGATGAAAGTTAAGGAACAGTATTAACTCTTGCCAAAACTCTTATCCAAACAGGGAACCATTCCTTTCTCTTTGTAGAGTGGCAAAAGGCAAGAGCTTAGTCCATCCTGGGAGAACCTAAAAGAAATACCAATCCCCTCTACTTTCTTAGCACTCCTTGCTGCCATTTTCCCACCCAGGCATTCAAAAAAGATTTTTGCCACTTTACTCAGAGAAGAGAATGGTTCCCTTTTTGATAAAAGGTAAGGTACTTATTAATTTGTATCAAAAAAGGAATCATCCCTTTCTCTTAGCAGAATGGCAAAAGGCAAGAGCTTAATCTGTCCTAAGAGAATCTAAAAGAAAACTCACCCCTACCTTTGTTGGAAATGCAGTTTTCCCACTCAAGCATTCAAAAAGGCTAAAAGTGGCATCACAGCAGAGAGAGTAAAAAGGGTTGGTGCTTCTTTTAGGTTCTCCTGGGATAGACTAAACTTTTGCCACTCTACTCAAAGAAAAGGATGGTTCCTTTTTTTGATAAGAGTTAAGGTATAGTACTTAACAATGACCCATGGATAAGTCGACCCAGGTTTTTTGGGCTGATTTTTTGACTAAAATTTTTAGACTTATATATGAGTATATACAGTATGTCATTTTATATTTTGTGCTGTCTCTTTAAAAGACTTGCTGACCTGATGGAAGAACACCAAGCGGAACTGGCAACCATTGAGGCAATTGATTCGGGAGCTGTTTACACACTTGCTCTGAAGACCCACATAGGAATGTCAGTGCAAACATTCCGATATTTTGCAGGATGGTGTGACAAAATACAGGCAAGCTAATATATGAGTGGGCACTGTCTTTCATGGATGAAAGAAGGGGACTGCGCTTTCTGCACCTCTCAGTCCTTTTCAGTGAAGTCACCATTGGTTTATAAACCTCAGCATTCTAGTAAAAAAACAAAATGAAATAAAAGTCCCTGCAGGCCTTTTTTTTTAAAAAAAATACATTGTATTTAAATAAAGAAAAGAGAAAAGAGGAGGGGGAAGGAGGAGAAGAAATACATACAATATGTATGTGTGCTAGGTATATGCATTAATATAAGTTGACTACTGGTGCAAAAAAAATGTTTACTTGGAGTTAGTCTGAAGAATCTATGTTCGTGCCAGGCTAAAGCAGTAAGATACCTGAGCACTGAAAGAGTTGTGGTGAATATTTATCTTCCCAGCCTTCATATATGACTCTTTTAACTATAGTAAAAAGCATGCTACACTGACCATCAGCTGAATTCCAAATTTCTGGAAAACAGTTTAAAAATACAAATACATCTACAAATATGAAAGACTTCTCTAATATAAGATTAATATGTTGCAGTACATCTAGCCAGAAAAGACTGACGACTGGGCATGGCCACATCACAAGGAAGGACTATCTATAATCATTTTTTTTCCCTAAAGAGATGTAGTGATATCCAATACATACAATACGTACATACAAAACACCGGTTTCTGCTGAACCAATTGTAGTTTGAAATCTAAAGAGATTTTAGATATTAGTGGTAGAGCTGTTTCCCATTGATAGATTTGCACAGGACAATCTATTCTGCTCATTTTTAATACCACTGACATCAGATTTAGGGCTTTCCAACAGACATTTGTTAGCTTCAGTTCCTCTGATGATACAGTTAGTGCTTCCAACAAAGCAGGAGAGACTGAGGGACTCACAGCTGTTGGCCCATATATGGATGCCAAAGATGTTTTGTTGTTGTTATGCAGCTTCAAATAATTTCTGACTTATAGTAACCCTAAGGCAACCCTGTCATGGGCGTTTCTTCATGGCATTGCCTTACTGCATTGTAGTTTCTGGAATCCTGAAATCTGCTTATCCTTGCAACAGAGGGAACAGCTATACTTGTGAAAAGGGATGGGGAAGTCTATGTGAGGGGGATCCTGATGATGAGATTGTCATATAAGCAAGAGAGAAATCAAAGCCAAGAGAGTTCTCAAAACTGTCTTTATTTGTTGATTAATATTAACATATGTTACTAGATAGTTTATGAATCTCTACTGTGGTTTTTTTTAAAGAAAATGTTCTTTCATTTAGGGTTCTACCATCCCAATTAACCATGCACGTCCAAATCATAACTTAACTTTCACCAAGAAAGAGCCTTTAGGGTAAGAGCTACTCTTTTTTGCTAGTGAAACCAAACTAGATTTAAACTTCTGCTGATAGTCAACTTGTGCCACCTGTGTACTGAAAACCAAATTTTTGGTGTTTTTTCTCTCCCTTCCCCCACTTCTACTTGAAGAGTCTGTGCAATTGTCATTCCCTGGAATTACCCGCTGATGATGCTCGCCTGGAAGAGTGCAGCATGTTTGGCTGCTGGCAATACTTTGGTTCTGAAACCAGCACAGGTAATGTACTAAATAGGTCAGTGATACCTTGAAACATGACATTCTTCTAGAGCAGCAGTTCTCAAACTTTGATCTTCAAGCCATTTTGGACTTCAGTTCCCCAGAGCTCCAGATAAGTTGGCTAGTGAATAGTAATTCTGGGAACTGAAGTCCAAAACACCTAGAGGACCAGAGTCTGAGCAGTTCTGGAGTTTAGAGCAAGCATGATGAACCTATAGCTTTCCAAATGTTGGTTGATTGCAACTCTCATGGCTAGTTGTGAGCAATTATAAGGAATTGCCTATAATCTTCATGTGTTGTCCATCCCCAGACTAGAGTATCCACCAGTGTTGTCCAGTGTTTGATCAGCCTATAGCAAATGCACACATAAAACAAAAATACAAAGTCCAACATGTCACTGACCCATTGATCCACTCAGGATAGATGATTATATTATAGCACTATGAGTGGATCAATTAATCTACACAATTATAGCACTATGATTTCACTTGAACTGCCATGACTGAAGTCCCAGCATTTTGTAGTTCGGTGAAGTATTATTGCTCTCTGGCTTAGAATTCTAAATGTTCCTCCCTAAACCATCTTCACCAATATTTCCATCACATGTAATACATTGGTTATATTGATGGTTCAATGACTTGGTAGACTTCAGTGGCCAGAGAAAAGTTGTGTACCAAAGGCAGGACACAGTTTAGCAAAATTGTTTTGATCTAGTTCTATAATTTTCTTCTTTTCTTTATTTCCCCTCCCCTTCCTGCCTTTTTTCTTACCTTCCTTCTAAGTATACATAGTTATTTTATGTCATAAATATGAACTAGGATAAATGAGGGTGGTTTGAGGAGACAGACATGCTCATGATTTTTTTAAAGGATCTGTGAAAGTTTTGGAAGGCAACAATAATTTAAGTTGCAAAACAGATGAAGAGCAAGCAAGCATGTGGATCTATTCAGTACTGAGATCTTACCTAAAATAACTATGGGGAGAAGTATTCGAATATGTGGGAAAACAATGCTGTGAACAGCATGTTCCATTCTAGTAAAAACAATTACCTAAAATAGCTATGGGGAGAAGTATTTGGATATGTGGGAAAACAATGCTGTGAACAGCATGTTCCATTCTAGTAAAAACAATTGCTATAAAACTGCTAATAATTCAAGTGTGTAATAACAGCCCTATTATTAGTAGTAGTACAATAATTTTCTCTATATTTTGAATGTAAATATTGCAGCGCATGCTACAATAACGCTGAAATGCATTCTCTTAAAACACATCTATGTCTAAAAACGTCATGTAGTCTGGTTTGCTGTTGTGTGCCTTCAAGTCATTTCTGACTTATGGTGGCCCTAAGGCAAAGCTATCAAGGGTGTTTCTTGGGCTGAGGGTTCATGTTGCATGCATGGTCACCCAGTGGGTTTCCATGGGCAAACAGGGAATCAAACCCTGGTCTCCAAATACATTTCTGCACTAGACTGTTATAGCACTGTCATTCCACTTTCAACATCCTATGGAATCCTGGGGTTTGCAGTTCAGGGAGGGGCCAGCCGGCCCCTCCCTGAACTGCAAACCCCAGGATTCTATAGGATGTTGAAAGTGGAATGACAGTGCTATAACAGTCTAGTGCAGAAATGGCCCAAGATCCATAATTCAACACTCAAACCATTATACCATGCTGATTCTCATTGTCTGGTTTCCCTTTATGTTTTATTTATTTAGGTCACTCCACTGACTGCCTTAAAGTTTGCAGAGCTCTCTGTGAAAGCAGGATTTCCCAAAGGTGTTATCAATATTCTACCTGGTTCAGGTAAAGAACTGATATAAATGTTTATCTTGTCATTCCAGTCATAACAAGGGTGGTGCATTTAAGTAGTTACCAAAGATCAACAATTTACAGTTCACTAAAGCTCATTGTATTTAATTTTTCCTGTTTTGTGAAGGTAGTTCAGTAGGACAACGCTTGTCAGAACACCCAGACATTCGTAAACTTGGCTTCACTGGCTCAACCCCAATTGGAAAACAAATCATGAAGAGGTAATGTATTCCCTGTATTTTTATTAGATTTTTCATTTTTTACAACTTGTACATTCTCAAAGCATAGTTGCATCCTACAGAATTGTGGGATTTGTAGTTTCATGAGACCCCAGAGCTCTCTGGTAGAGAATTATGATTTCCTCATGAAATTACAAATTCAAAGATTCTGTAAGATGGAACCCTTGCAGATTAAGTGATATCAAAGTGCTATGACAGGTTGGGTTTTTGACTAGAATTTTTAGACTTATACATGAGCATGTTCAGTAGATATCATCTTAGATCTCAGTACCTTCCTTTTGTGAATGGAACAGGGCTTTTCCCTTCTCCCTGCAACACACCTCATCCCATTTGCTGATGTGATTTGGATGACCCTTGTAAATTCAGTCAAGGTGCAATCAAAGAAAGATGAGGCCAAATGAAAGTAGCTCAAAGTTCTTTTGCATAATAACAAAGATATGATGATATAAAAAGTAGGTTCCAATCTTTGTATGAACAGTAGGTTTCCTAATTTGAGTTCTTTGGGAGCGGGGAAATGAGGGAATCAATAAATACATCAATCCATATCAGTTTCCATAATTTCCATTAGTTGAATAGTACTAAATTTTGAAAGCTTGTCATTTACCTACTTACATATTTATTTCATCTTTCTTCTCAACATAGTTGTGCTGTCAGCAACCTGAAGAAGGTTTCTCTAGAACTTGGTGGAAAATCACCATTGATCATATTTAATGACTGTGATCTTGACAAAGCAGTGAGAATGGTAGGTCTTCTTTTAAGCCCCCCAAAAAAATCATTTTAAAGGAGTTTGCTGACCACGTTCTACAATGGATTATATTTTAAATTAATGCTAGAGACTAGTGATTTTCAGTGTCCTGAAATCTGATAGAATGTGAACAAAAGTGTTTTACAAAATGATTGCTCCCTTTTTTCCACTTACAAAGTGGAAGAAATATGAAAGCGTTCTCCTATGGTCATAAAGAGAAATATCTTCCCCATTGTTTGGGGGGTATTTCTAGGAGACATTTTTATTCTGTCATCACCCTGATTCATTCATGGAATTTTATGTAGGAAGGATTTGTTAAATTTATTAGAAGTATTCATAAATTGCTTTCCTGCCCACCAGGGCCCTCAAAGCACTGTCTCATGGACTCACCAACCTAACCTCTCAGAGTGCTGGGACACACAATATAGTCTCTGTTGAAAACTAGATTTTAAATAGAAGGTGACAGTTTTTAAGATATCCTGGCCGTATGTAACTTCTCTGTGTTTTTCCTCTATTTCTTCCATCTTTTTCCTAGGACAGAAAATCAGTTAAAAACAGAAGGACAGAATAATTACAGTGTCTTTTACTTGGTAGCACTAAGAGCCCTCTATCTGGAAACACCCTTAGAGAAAACAGCTAGTACCATTAGTACGAACTGCTACCACTATTGATACACCTTTCCTTGGTAGATAAAGAATGAAGCCATATGTTTTGGGAGCTCCTCAGTGTAACAGTCCAGTTCTCTAAGTAATAGATGGACTGGCTGTAAGAATAGACAAGAAGCCTTTTGTGCCATCTGGACTGAATCTTGCTGACTGAATTGCCCTTATGTAGCATAACTGTCTTGTGTCAGTTTATCTCACTGGTCATGTGGCAGAGAGATTTCTTGGCATTACTGCTTTGGCAGCTGAGTTCAGCCAGCAGAAGTTCCTCCAGCCTAGAGACATAGTTACTATGCCAGTACAAAGTTAAGCCAGGACAAGGGTAGTTCTAAACCTAACAGCCTGGGAGGAGTTTGGACTCAGCATAATTTTAGCTAGCCCTCAGCCATCTTGTTGAGTTTGGATTGTGCTCCAAATTAGCAGCCCAAAATGCAGCGATCATTCTAAAATTAAATCAAGCTCAGTCTGGACATCCCATTATGTCATCACTTTCATGTCACTCACCAGGACCAACTCAAGATCTTTTGCTGCCTGATGCAAAGCAGAAAATGGTGCATTCCTCTTCTCTCAAGTCAAGATGCATAGTACATAGTGCAAGGCAACTTATTTTGGTACCTGAAGCAGAAAACCCCATAACCAATTCACATTCTCCCTGACATTATTACATTTTCATTCTGCTTTTGATAACATTTTTGATCTTTCTGGGCCAGCCAATTCACCCTGCCTATTGGTAAGTCTGAGCCACATTCCTGGGCAGTGTCTCCTGTGTCCCTGGTAAATCTCTATGCATAGCTTGGAAAAGTTATTGCTTCCAGAATCACCAGCTAGCACAATCATGGCCAGGAAATTCTGGAAACTGTATTCCAAGTAGTAACTGTTAAAAGCTGTGTGAAGGAAGGCTTGGATTTTCTCCAGAAAAACAGATCTTGTTGGGATAAAATATATATTAATAAATGAAGGTGAAGGCATTTGTTTGTGATTGTAAATACAGAAAATGAAAAAGACTTCAAGATAACAACAGAAAACTTTTCCTCTTGATTATTCATGGAATTCTCAGATGTGCTGTCTGATTAAGTTGCTGTTCCCTCTAGTATAGTGCTTTAATCCAACAAGCCTTCCCTAATCTAGCTAGGCTGGTGGGTCACTGGGAGAAGAGGAGGTGGTGATAATGAACTTCTTCTTTCATCTAACTTTTTGTAGGTCAGGGCTGTGAGGGAGTCTGTGGCTTTCCAGCTATTGCTAGTCAACAACTTCCACCATTGGTTCTGCTGTTTGGGGCTTATGGAGGATGAAAGCTAAGAACATCTGGAAGGCAATACATTCCCTTGAACTGTTCAAGGACATTAGGTGCTACAAAATACTATGGTATTCAGGATCCCAGCTGCTTTCCTTACCCACCTCCCCCAGAGAGTTCTTTTCTTGGTGACATCTCTTTTTGTCTGGGGAGTGCTACCATATGGGCAACAAGAAAGTGGCTTGAGGATAACCATGGAATGTTCCCCTCTTTGTTTCCAATGCAGGGCATGGGAGCAGTTTTCTTCAATAAAGGGGAGAACTGCATTGCAGCTGGGAGACTCTTTGTGGAAGAATCAGTTCATGATGAATTTGTTAGGAAAGTGGTAAGAAAATAATTTTGCCTTAATAGCATTATACTATTCTGTGTATCTCTGACTAAATGGGGCTAAGCCTGATTTTTTCCTGACATTCAATTTTCCTTGTCTTTTTGAGGATGCAGATATTTCTTTGCTGAGCATGCTGTGCATTTTAGGAAAATGACATTGGTTTATTTGCTTAGCAAGGGCAATATTGAGGTTATAGCAAAAGCTTAGGCTATGATAAGGAGCAAGGAGGACTAGGCCAAACTGAAATCAGATACACCGATGATGATGCTTCTTTCTCCAGCCTCACAAAATATGATCACCCAGATCTAGGATTAAAATCTCATGATCAACTGATGCATGAAATGCTGTGGTTGTGGCTATATCAGCTTTATTCCCTAACCCCAGCGTGGCACCACTTGAACATGCAAGGGGCTTATGCAGGTTTCTAAAAAATTACTGAAGTTCTTACATGTTATAAAGTTGGTTTCAATTTATGGCAACCCTACGAATAGGAGAACTCCAAGAAACCTGGCCATCAACAGCATTAATCAGGCCTTGGAAATGAAGGGCCATGGCTTCCTTTACTGAATCAGTTCGTTTGTGCTGTGATCTTTTTCTTTTCCTACCACTTTCCATTTTACTGAGCATTATCGTCTTTTCCAATGAGTCATGTTGTCTTATGATGTTTCCAAAGGATAGTAGCCTCAGTTTAGTCATTTTGGTTTCTATTGAAAGTAAGAGGCTTGATTTGCTCTAAGACACATTCATTTGTCTTTCTTTAGTCCATGGCATCTGTAGAACTCTCCTCTGGCAACACATTTCAAATAAGCTGATTTTCTTCTTCTCAGATTTCCTCAGTGTCCAGCTTTCACATCTATGCATAGAAATAGGAAACAGTATGGCACTGATGATTCTAGTTTTGTTATTCAGTGAGTGTGAATTCTAAGCATGAGAAAGGCTTATCACTTGCTAATCTTATGATTTCTTTGTCTTGAGAAGTAGAAGGGGCATATACTACTTCTATTACAGGGGTCCTATAAAAGTGGGACAAAGGACCAGTTCCCCTGTTAATTAACATCAACCACCCTGGTGAAAGCAACTGTTTTGGGTGGTGTTTGGGGATTATTGCTTGAAAAGTCTAACCTGTTAGTTTGTATTATGCAACTCCTTCCCTACTCTATAGGTGGAGGAAACCAAAAAGATGAAAATTGGAAATCCACTAGATAGATCTACAGATCATGGTCCACAAAACCATAAAGCACATTTGGAAAAACTTTTGGAGTACTGTGAAACTGGAGTGAAAGAAGGAGCTACACTAGTTTACGGAGGAAGACAAGTATGTAGACCAGGTAAACTAATCCTAAAGAAGGATTGATCAGTGAGATGAACTGATTATAGGGCATACCAACTGACCACTCTGCAGATTTCTGATTCAGAGCTTTCAAGACATTAAAAACACTACTGCCATGTACTTGAGAGGATTTACAGGCAGCTTCAGGAAATGAAAAGGACTTGGATCCTGCAGACCCAAATACTCATCCAATCAACCCATATTGTGCTCTAGTTTATCTCTTTCCCATTTCCCCTCTCATGTTATTGCACTTTCAACATGGGAGCAGTGATATATGTGGATGTTTCTGTGGGGCATGGAGTCTCTGCTTCAGAGTGTGGACCACTGTGTTTGTTTTTGGATGGGGAGATCCAGTAAATTTTGTAGTCCCTGAAAAAGTCCTTCCTAGGATAAAATCTCACCCTAAAATTTAGGGCTGAGGATTTATTCTTCTTTTACAAAGAGTTTGAGAGGTATGTATTTATTTATTATAATTTTTTAAAAAAAATAGATTTACGCAGAACAATAGATTTACCAATTAAGATGGCACAATGCTGAAGGACACTGTTCTTAATATGACATCCACTGTCGCAACCTATGCAAATAAAATCTTTCTGTCCTCCAAATTTTGAGGAACATGGTGCAGGACCAGATGGGTCTTGGCTTAATCAAGCAAGAGGCCACTCTTTATGTTCTTAACCAGGGATGTGCAATTTTTGTGGGTCTGGGGCCAATTCCTTACCTAGAACTTGCCATTCCACTCTCCCCACTGTGTTATTGTTGCTGTTATGTGCTTTCAAGTCAACTCTGACTTATTAAAACTGTACCATTGGGATTTCTTGTCAAGATTTATTCCATGGAGGCTTGCGATTGCTTTCCTCTAAGGCTGACAGTATGTATCTTACCCAGGATCATCCAGTGAGTTTCTGAGCATAGGCTCAAACCCTGGTCTGTTGGACTTCTCATCCTGCATTCAAACCACTAAATCACACTCACTGAATTGGAAATTAACTATTCAAATATAATTAGATTCCTGATAATTGTTGCAGAATTTGAAAACTATTACTTGTCATGATTCTAGAAAACAGTAGGTCATTATATTGCTTTATTTGTTTATTTATTTTTAACATGACAATCTGATTTACAATCCGAGTAATATACATTCAAAAAATAGAAGAGAAAGACAGCTCATTATGTTGCTTCTTGCGGTGCTCATTACACCAGTAAAGTAAATTCCCCTTTACTTGTTACATTGCTTTTGACATATGACTTCATTAAACAGCTGGGGGTGGAAAGAATATTGAAGTACTAATGTAAAAGGGCCTTTTTGAGTGTTTGAAAATCCCATTGAGGACAATCTTTCTCAATCCCCTTTCTCATTTCCCTGAGTCCTCAAATAGTCTCAAGGATTACTCTCACCTCTCAAATCCAGACTTAACTATTTCCTGTCCCCCACCCCAAGGTCGGAGGGCAGACATGGTAAAACCAGTGAGATCATCATGGGCTACATCCTGATAGCCAGCATATGATCGTCATCTGCACCGTCATGAACCACCTATCAGAAGACAGATGGCTAGACTATAGCTTCCTTGACCTCACTTGCTTCTCCCAAACCATCCCAGTGTTGCAAGGGGTGGGAGGGGGAAGCCAAGAGAAGATTGTGGCAGACGTGTGCTATTATTTCCCAAGACACCTGGCAGCAGGGAAAAAACTGTTTCTCCTTTGTGGAAACAAATTATTTAACACAGCACATCCCTATTATATCCTCCCTCTCCCAACGCAAGTAGTTAAAGATATCTATGCTGCTTGTAATCCATTGTTTCTCAGCTTTCAGTTAGAAGATGCCAGCTTGAAGATGACAGGGTTAAAAAGCCAGCTGGTGATAGGTGGCCTCCATTCTTGTGGTGGGGCAGCACTCCAAGTTTAACTCTGAAAGAAGCTATCTAAGATGCTGAACCTGTACAGAGTTCAGTACCATGGATAGCTCCTTTCATGTCTAGGTTAAATAACCACTATGGATGTTGAGATGGAAGCTATCAGCTGGCTGGGCCAATCAACCGTACAGCGTAAATTCTTAAGTTCAGGCTCCTTGTGGCTGTTGTTGGATCATTGCCTCTCATCACTTTACAAGCTTCCCTGCATTTGAGGGCATTTCCCAAGTATGAAGAAAAAGTAATCTGAATTAGTATGAGCTGCTTTACACATTCAGATATGATAATCACGCTCAATTAAATTTTGATTAAGTAGGAGGTATTTTTTTAAGTTGACCAAAATTTTGTTCAGTAATTAATTTGATTGAGTAAATGCTTCTGCCCTAGCTAAGTTATTATAACAAGGTAATAATATTGGACTACAATTATCAGCACGACAATTGGCAGCTACACTGAAAAAATGATGAGAGCAAAATCCACATAGCAATATAAAGCCTGAGAAAATTTCAGAATTTGTATGTAGTACAGGGGGGCCTCAGTATCCACTAGGGCAGGGCTTTCCAAATGGTGTGCTGTGACACGTTAGTGTGTTGCCTGAAGTGTGTAGGTATGTCACCTATAATCTTGGAAATGTATGTTATATTTATAAATCATATATTTTAAAAAATATATGAAAAGTTTTCATGAGCTATATTGTGTCTCCATACATTTTGTTTTTACAGTTTATATATGTATATGTATCTCTTATAAGGGGTTAATTTAACGTCTGGTTTGCTAGTAAAACTGAATTACTGTGTAGTGAAATGATGCATGTCTAAAAAAGTGTGTCACCAACATGAAAAATTTGGAAAGCTCTGCACTAGGGTTTGGTTCCAGGATCTTCTGTGGATACGAAAATCTGTGGATGCTCAAGTCTCATTATAAACAACTAGTGTATTTGCCCAGCATTGCCTGGGATTTTATTTTCTCATAGGTAACAGTTGTTAGAAATACCTTAGGAATTACCTTACCTTACTTTAGGAGTTAGATGCAGTTGAATTACACAGATTTGAGATCCTGTGTGTCTAATTCCCTGAACTGTGTTGTTCAGTACCTATAACTTTTGCCCATATTCCCCCAATCCAGTCTGTATGCAGAGTTCTTAACATACAGAGGTTGCGTTTGTGAGGAGACTTGCTGCTAGCCCTCATCTCCGTAGCAACCAGCCTATTCAGAGCTCTCTGGCTGAGAATTCTAAAGGCCCCTCCCTGAACTGCCAATCCCAGGATTCCATAGAATCTTCACAGCCAGCCAATCATGAGGTCTTCACCTGCCTGGCACAGATAAACAGACAATATTACTCACAAACTTTGACTATTATATAGAGTACTAGTGTATTTAGCAGACGTTGCCCAAGATTTTATTTTCCTCTTAAGAACTCAGCAAATTGTCTTCTCCAGTAATTTTTCCCCATATTTCCCAAGCAATCTGTATTCAGAGACATTTATATACACAGTTTGGAGTCCTGAGGGAGTACACTGTCCTCCTCCTCACTGCTAGGCCTCACCTCTATAGCAACTGGCCTATTCCAGTACCCGTAACTTTTCCCCATATTCCCCAATCCAATCTGTGTTCAGAGTTAACATAACAGAGGTTTAATTTCTGAGGGAATACACTCCCCTTCTTGCTGCTGGGCCTTGTCTCCATAATAACTGGCCTGAGGCCCTAGAGCTCTCTGGCTGAGAATTCTAAAGGCCCCTTCCTGAACTGCCATCCCCAGGATTCCATAGAATCTTCACAGCCAGCCAATCATATGAGGTCTTCTCGCCTCACACAGCCAATCATATGAGGTCTTCACCTGCCTGACGCAGACAGACAATATCGCTCACAAACTTTGACTTTTATATAGTAGACGGTGTAGTAAAATGGCATCCCTTATATAAAATGGTGAACAATTCTAAAGTTTGCTTTTTGAGTTTTTTGAAAAATATTTTCAAGCCATGGCTGGTTAAATCCATGGATATGGAGGGACAACTATATTCTACTTTCTCTTTTACTAGGCTTCTTCATGGAACCTACCATTATCACAGATGTTGAAGACCATATGTATGTTGCACGTGAAGAATCTTTTGGTCCTGTAATGGTAATTTCCAAGTTTAAAGATGGGTATGTCCCACTCTAGTCCTTCAAAGAACACTACTATTCTGCTCTTCCAATAGTCACAGACAGGTGTACAGGTGTTTAATAATCACATGAAGATGAAGAGCACAGCTTTGTTCCCACCCTACATCTCCATCATCCACAGAAGTGGGAAGGCAGAGAGCCTATTGCATTTGCATATATTCTGCTTGTTTGGCTAGAATAAGATTCCTGCAGAAGAATCTTATAATGCGTACAGCAGGCTCTATAGATGTTTATAGTTCTATAGTCTATAGATGTTCCTTCTCCATTTATGAATGAGATTGCTGATGTGACTCTGCTCCATGTGATTGCTAATCATGTGGGCTGAACATTCAAGTAGGGCTTATGAACCTCCATTCTTTAACGGCTGTGATGTCAACATGTTATTGTCACAGAAAATAAGGTTGAGTCATTGCTAAATTTGTAGGACCAGTATCAAATGTCATACCTGTGGACATCTAGTTCTCAACAATGCACAAGGGAAAGGAGACCCAACAGTTTCCAGCTGTGTAACTGGTTGCACAAAGATAAATAATGACTTCCCTGTGGTATACAAGAACAGGTGAACTACTGGTTGCACAATGGGAAAACCAACAGAAGTCCACTAGTACTCTACAAATCTTATATAGGTTTTAAGCTTGGGACATTTCCTATTTATAGTTAAATAACAGTTGAGCTATTCTATCCAGACCTATAAAATAATAATGTAATTATTGTATATTGTTTAATACTACTATTATTAGTAATTAGTAATCCTCTTTATTTAATTTTGTGGTTGGGAATGTTGACAAAAACCCGGTGGATCAGCGTCTTTGATACAGTTTACATTGTTTCTGTATTGACAATTTGTTTTCTCACATCCTAGGGATGTTGATGGGGTGTTAGAACGAGCCAACAGAACAGAATACGGCCTAGCTTCAGGAGTCTTCACCAAAGACATAAGCAAAGCTCTGTATGTCAGTGACAAACTAGAAGCTGGAACAGTTTTCATTAACACCTATAACAAAACTGATGTGGCAGCTCCATTCGGTGGATTTAAGCAATCTGGCTTTGGAAAAGATTTAGGTACGCTGCCTTTTAATTGATGCCCACTTAAATACAAAAACAGCCTTCTACCGGTAGCCTTTTAAATATATAATATATTCACAATTGTCCCCAATATTTTCAATTAATCTTGCATGTTAATGTATTCTGTAGAGCGGGGAAGGCAAACCTGTGACTTCTTCAACTGTTGTCAGACACTAATTCTCAGCAACTCCAGCTAGTACAATCAGGGTTATGGGAAATATAGTTCAACATAAAAGTTCCTTCAAGTTGTACACCTTCATTTTACTGGTATAATCATTATCTCTACTAATCTGTTGGATGTCTTCTAAAAATAAGATGCTTAGTTAATGCAAGGTAAGACTGCAGAAGCCTTGTTGCTACCCTTTGTGAAATGGTACACTACAGAAGGGTCCTAAGATCCAGTACAATAGTGGGGAACTCTCTAGAGTATAAAGAAGGTGAGCTTGTGTCTTCCATGTGTTTTTCACCCAAACTTCAACATACCCTCAGCAAGCTCAGAATCTGTGGTAGATGCAGTCGTAAACTTCCTGAAGGCACCAGGTTGTCTATAGTTTCAAACCCATTACTCTAAAGCAGTGGTTCTTAAACTTTTCTTTACCACAGATCCCCTTTAAATACCTTTGGTTGCTACAGAGCTTGAAGACTTAACTCAAGACAGCTTCTAGCTATGTGCACAATAACAAGAAATGTCATTTGCTTTCTCTCAGCCACTCACCCTCATTCACCTGCATGTTCTGTGTGCAGAAGTAGCAAACACTGAGTACATTTTTTGCTGTCACCAGTGAAAGACTCCTGCTCTTTGAGACCAATATATGACTTTCTTTCTGTTTTAACTGTAAAAGCTCATAATGTTTCTTCAAGCCTTCATGAACCCCCTGTGAGGACATTGCAAAGCCCCAGGGGTCCACAGATCCAAGGTTAACTGCTCTTCTGAAGCATTATTCCCCAATCCATTCCCCTCCAGATGTGTTAGACTGCAGCTGCATAGTCCACTTCCCCAATTAAAACAGATTGGTTTGTAATTCTACATTGTTTCCCCTAAAAGTGAAGCATGTGACTCCAACTGTTTCATTACTCTTATTTCCTTCAGGTGAAGAAGCTCTTCATGAGTACCTCAGAACAAAAGCAGTAACTGTGGAATATTAAGTCATTCTGCTTAGGTGACTAAGCTGTTCTTTTGCCAATAAATTGGACTTTTAAATAATTCCTTAAGCACAAGGCAGAACAAGAAGAATTAAATGGCAAAAATGTTAATTAGAGGACTTCTCCTGGCATCAACACACAAACCAGAACTTCATCACGCTGAGTTGAATGAAGATCATTTGCATTCACAGTAGGAACAAGATATTCCCTTTTAAGCTCTGTTTGTGCCAAGTTATTATATGGACCCATGAAGATGTGTATTTCTAAGGACATGCTATCTTAATTCTTGAAATTTCTGAGATCTCTTCTCCTCTAGCCTTTTTTTTCCCTGTGTGGTTTCTACCATGTGCAGAAAACTGACTGTTCATATCATGTCCTGCTGAGTGGGGAATCCTGAAACCTTTGACCTCTTGATTTAGCTGTGAACATTTTATTTATGTGAGAAGCAATTATACTAATGTTCCTTGTTTGTCCAGAATAGTCACTGGAACTTAGTTTCTTTTAAAAAGTGTGTTACACCAGCATTATGCTTCTCTCTGTGCAATCTTTAGCAGCACAGAAAACTGATTCACCATAAAATGGTAAATAAATTCAAGGAAGTGCACTTATGGTTTTATATGATGGAGAACTCAATTATCTGTGTTGAACTATGCATAAAAGCTATAGCAACTATTTTATAACCTTACTGGCCAATCAGAGATATGTAATCAGAACTGTGGATACCAATTATTAAATGACCTTTGTGTTGGATGTGTTACATGGTATTTTGCAATCTTGAAATATGTCTGCAAGGGTTACACACATATTCCTGCATGCTGATTAATTCATCTATATTCTCTCTAGCACAAGAGTCAAAATTCAGACACTAGACTTCAGCTCCCAGAAACTCTATCACGACCAACGCAAAGGGATTGTGGTAGAGATTCTCTATGCTCTACTATTTTTTCTAGAACCCCAAAACTACTGATTGCCCCATTAATACTGCCTACTTTCTGAAGCCTTTTAGAGGCCCAAAAACTAGCTGTAGTCTTGCATTCTTCCTTCTAGACTACCCTGTTTTCACAATTCTTCTCTTAAATTTTCAGGCAAAAATCAGATTTCCCACAGGCAAGCTTGGTTAGAAGGTGATGCTTTGAGAATATTCAGCCTATTTATTTGTACTTTCACAATATTCTTAATTTTCATCCAACTCTACTGCCAAATTAGCAATAGGCCAGATACTGTTTATGTTATTCATAACCACACCCTTCTTGTTCAGTTGGATTTGCTCTCATGTAATAATGCCCAAAACTGCAGACTAAAAACTTCCTGCCAGGCAATTAAGATCTTTTGAAAAATTACACATTGAATTCAAAATATAAATCATTTTAAGATGAGCATATTGTGTGAACAGATTTGTACATTTTATATTGAAGACAATACAGAACATTCTAAAACAGTTACTCTCTTTAATATGAACGTCCTCTATCAGAACACAAAAAAATGTATGATCCCAAATTCATAGTGCACATACCACACTATGATTCCATTTTAATTGTCATGTTTCCATTCTATGGAATGCTGGGATTTGCAGTTTACGGAGGGGTAGTTAGAACTCACATCCCTAGGCCTTTAGTACCTCATCAAAATACAAACCCTAGGGTTCTGCAGGACAGTCATGGAAGTTAAAATGGAATCATAATGCTACAACAGAATGGTATGAAAGAAGACCTTGACTAGATATTGCCAAAATAAACCGCACCCTATAGAATTCAAATGAAGAAGTTGGAAGTCTAAGGCAAGCTTTTTTAAAAAATTATGAGCCTTCCACATAACAGAAAAATAGGCTGCAGGATTTCAGCAGCATCTCTCATGCTTACCAAGAAAAATTTAGTGGATGCCAGCTACTAGTAGTATGACTTATTCATAAGAATCTCCTCTCTCCTCCTTATAGTAAAGCTAAGGCCAACACTTGCACAGGAGAGCAACTTACAGATCGCAGATTCAAATTACACATCTCTCCAGATGTAGCTAGACTTCAACTCCAAGCATTCCTCACTATTGGCTATCCTGACTTGGGCTGCTGGGAGTTTCCATCCAATCATATATAGAGGGGTGCATAATTCCCACCCCCAGCAGGAAACAGGGGCTGACAATTCTTACAGGATGAGGGCAACATTTTTGCCCTCAGCACTCATCAGATGAGACCACGAAATGGCAAAAATACTCCTCCCCATAACCCAGAAAACCAGCAGAAAAAACAGCTGGGTGGGTGCTGCCTTCTGGGTTTGGATTTTGGGGGTTTTAAACACAAACACATGCCAAAACCCCTGTTCCAAGATGCCCACAGGAGCCAAAAATTATAGTAAAAAAAATCCTTTAAAAATTCCCAGCATAGGTTGGGGTGAGGGGGCAGGAGGTATGGGACTGCATACAGCCTACACTTTGCCCATATCTGCTTTAGATGGTTTTGGGCTTCAATGCCTAACAGCCCCCATCAGCATGGCCATGGGTCAGGGGTAAAAGGAGCTGTAGACCAGCTATCTTTTCCCACCCAAGTGAAGTGCTTCTTGCCCACACACAAGAGCTGCTTATCAAATCAGTAACTCTTATTTATGTACATATGCAAAGCAGTGGGCTGAAGGAGATGCTTGAAGAACTGGTACATTCCAAATGATGAGTGATTCTCTGGTATTATAGAAAGAAATGCAAGTTAAAACACGAAGAGTCCTGAGCTAGCTTGAAAGTGGCATTTCTTGTCTTTCATCCAATCGTTTTCTTCCATTTTCTCCTTCATGCTGCCTCCCTGAAAGAGAATACACAAATGCTATAATTTATCTCTTCTATCTTGAGAACTGAAGGAACCCTGCATGCTACTGAGCAATGCGAAATGCAGACAGCTCACCCACAGGCAGTATAACTGGAAACAAACTATCCAAAGCAACATTATGATCTCAAACGACGTCGGTGTGTCTATTCATCACTTTTACTGTCCAAGATTTCTATTCTGCCTTCTCCTTTTGATTTTGGAAGCTTGATGTTGTCAACAGTCAGTTCATCATAGACAGAGCTGTCCTCACATTCTGACTCCTCTTCTGAGATTGAATCCTCTTCCGCTGTATCAGAACCACTCAGTTCAACCAAAGCCACATTCTGCAAGAAGGAAAATTTGTTTTGGAGTGTAAATGCATGCCAATCTAAAGGCAGAAACAAACCCAAAATCAGGCAATTTTGGGGTTCAGTGGTCACTACCATAACTTTAAATCTCATCTCAATACCTAGATCCATAAGTGGTTCTTATGAAAATTTCACTTCACAAGACATGATTGCTACTAGAATCAAAAGGTTCTTTTCCCTTTCTTTTTAAGACAAATTTGCTAAAAAATGGAAGTAGTGACAATCAACAAAGCAAGCATTTTGCCTTTATGCTCTGTTTAGGAGCTTCCCACCAGTATGTACCTGGCCACAATAGGAAACAGGATGCTAATTAGACCTTTAGGGCAATCCAGAATGTTGCTTATATATTATTAATGGATCAGACTTTTTAAAAAATTGTTTTAAACTTTAAACAAGGAGTGTTTCAGTCAGCACCAGCCCCACCATTCAGCAGAGTGAAGCAGTTTCCTTGGGCAGCTGATTTGAGAAACACAGAAGAAGTTGTTTTCAAAATGGTCTAATGTATTATTACCACTTTCTTACTCCTAGGAAGTGATGCTTCTGAAATACTGAGTTTCAGGTGTCAAAATGAGTTGGCTGGCATTGGGGACTATGCAACTTGACTCTAAGTGGTGAAGGGGAGACAACACCTTGGGTAAGACTGGTCTGAATAACAGACTAACAAGGTTTAGATATATCTGTACATAAAGTAGCCACAAACCCCAGAATTATTAATGTTGAAGAATCTGAAACACATTAATGTTAAAGAGGCAAAGCAAATTATCTTTTTTCAGCATTATAAAAAAAATTAGTGTAACATTCAAAGACCAAGGTTTAATAAAAATAATACTCTCACCATTTCAATGACATTTTCTGTGGAAGGATCTAAGTGTTCAATATCAAACTCTTCAACAGGTGTGTTGTCCATTTGTTTTCTTAACTGGTCATTCGCAGTGGCCATCTGTGGCAGAAAGTTCTGAACCCTATCCAAAACTGAAAAATGATGAAGTGTTTATGGAAATATTAACGCACTTCTAAGACTCTGTGCAGGAAAAGTAGTGAGAGAGAAGGATGTGGCAGCAACACAAGACGTAAAGAGGAATAAAAAATGAAAAGGAAGAAGCAGAGTACATAGAATTGCTGCTGAAAATAAGCTGTACCTAAACTGAAGACTGAAATAAGCAGTAGTTCTTTTGAATGGTCCAAATTTTGAATGTAGAAAATCAGTGTGAATGATTGATTTGTAAGTATGCAGACATTCTGCATTTAACTGAATTTGTGTGAGCCAGTTAGAGGAACTGGCAAATGAAATGTTCTCTCCCCGCATACATTCCCCAAAATAATCCACTCACATTTGAAAATGGAACTTCCTGGACATGCCCCAATGCCATTCTCACTATAACCATAAACAAGATGGTTCCTCAATTCAGAATAATATCATTCTTTTTTTGTTCTAGAGTACGTGCTGGTATGCTTACATTTTTAATTGTAAATTGCAGGTCATATGAAAAAGACTTTGGACAATCCATATAGCCCATTAAACTTTTTAATAGAACTCAATGGACAATTTATTTTGCATCACCAAACTATTCCATCTCTATACCTGTTTACATTTTACATCTCTCCCACCCTCCTTTACCTTTGTCCTAGCAAGATTACTTGCACTTAGTAAGTTTAACAAGCCAGGAGAAAAAATTCTTCAGTTGTTTAGAGCAATTGCTCTAGCTCAGGAATAATTCTAAAACAAGGATGAGAAACCTGTAGCCCTCTAGGTGTGCTGGCCTATGACTTCCATCTTCTCAACCCAGCATTACCAATGATAAAATGCAGGAAACTAACCAGTATAATGTTGCAATCATTTGTTTTGTGGGGCCAAGAAAATCAGAAGCGTAGGGAGTGGGAAATCTTTGACTCTCCAGCTGGACTACCATGCCAACAGTGCCTCTGGTCCTGGCTATGCTAGGTCGGGGAGGGGATCTGGGATTTGTAGTCCAAAACTTCTGGAGAGCAGAGGGTTCCTTCTTCCTACTGCACACAGTAGGAACTAGTGAACTGGCATTAGATACAAAGTCTCCTTAAGTAAGCTCAGTACTTACCATTGCTCCTTGGCAATCTGACTGTCTGTAAGCTTGTGGCTTTCTTCTTAGCATTTGAACTGAGCAACAGAGTCTCATGAATACCTGCAATCCACAAACCTTGTATCAATTGAGCAATTGCACACTGATTTTACTATTTTTTTAAAAAATTACCTCACAGGGTTACAGATAAGCTATTACAGTGAATTCATTTGTCACACACTCCATGCTATGTTATTTCATTACACTTGCACACGGCAGGCAACACTTGTGCAGCAGGGAAGGTATAATTAAATGTTTATTAGTCTGAAGCATTAATAAACAGTATGCTCCCTAATATGAGTAACATACAAAACAATCCACATCTTACTATTTTATTCATTTATATCTTGCCTCTTCACCAGTCCAAGGACTCAAGATGGCTTATGAAAGTTAAAACAGGAGACAGCTAAAGCACACATCTTAGACAAGTTAAAATATAATTCAACTATCAAGAGAATTAACAGCAGTTAAAACCATAACTGCTAGAAAGAGAAACAACAAATGTAGACAATAGAAGACATTATACAAGGCTCCATGAGAAATCAGTCCATAAGGACCGGGCAAACCAAAAAAGATATCACCTCCCTAGAGAGAGAGAAGAATGAAGGGCATCAGTGTAGCTTCTCTAGGAAGAAAGTTCCAGCGCCACAGAAAAGCCACCAAGATCTCCCTCTCCTATGTTCCCACCAGATGCAACTGAGGAAATGGTGGGACAGAGAAGAGAGACACCTCAGATGATCTCAAAGCACAGGCAGGTTCCTATGTGGAGATTTAGTTTACCTGACAACCTGGACTTAAGCCATATAGGGATTTATAGATAACTAGTGCATATGCTTGGCATTGGCCAGGATTTTATTTTCTCAGAAGTGATACTGGTTAGAAAGATTGAGATCTTGTGTCTCTAATTCCCCAAACTGTCTTGTCCAGTACCTGTAATTTTCCCCCATTTTCCCCAATCTAATCTGTATTCAGAGTTCTTAACACACAGAGGTTGGGTTCCTGAAGGAATACACTGCCCTCCTCCTTGCTGCTAAGTCTCAGCCCCATAGCAACTGGCCTACTCAAGAGCTCTCTGGCTGAGAGTTCTAAAGGCCCCTCCCTAAACTGCAAACCCCAGGATTCCATAAAATTTTCTGAGGCAGCCAATCGTATGAGGTCTTAGCCTCACATAGCCAATCATATGAGGTCTTTGCCTGACACAGACAAACATACAAACTTTGACTTTTATATAGTAGATAACCAGTATTAACCTTAAACCAGCCTAATTTATGGTGTGCAGTGGGAATGTGCTTCCAAAAGCATCTATCAATACGCTTCCAACCATATTAAATATCAGAACTTCTTTTTTTCAAAGCCTACCCTTTGTCATGTAGATACCTGATGTATTAGGATGTCAAATGGCATCTACAATTCTGCAGCAGACTTTGTCAGTATCTGTGCTGCTGCATTAAGAGAAAAAAGGAATTAAGGCAGTATTTTTATTACAACCACCCAGTCGCAACTATTTTCCCCATCATCCCTAGCAATAACCTTCTTCTGAACTCCACCCCCTCCACCTTTTTAAAAAGAGGGTGCTGAGCGCCTAGTTCAATGCAAAATCATGGCCATTTCCGCACTAGGCTGTTATAGCGCGATGATTCCACTTTCAACCTCCTCTGGAATCCTGGGGTTTGCAGTTTCGGGAGGGGCCGTCCGGCCCCTCCCGAAACTGCAAACCCCAGGATTCCAGAGGAGGTTGAAAATGGAATCATCGCGCTATAACAGCCTAGTGCGGAAATGGCTTGTGAACTTCTTGATAGCGTTTCAGTTCGCTCTAATGGAAATATTACACGTTCCTTCTGCGGATACTTTTATTTTAGCAGGACATCTCACCAATACCTCGCCCCTAAAATGCTTTTTTTCTTTAGCATTCGGTGCAGACAGTTGTAAAGCCTGAATCCGGAGCAGTGCAACCAAATAAACACCCCTCTAAGAGGAACTGCAAAGGGATGAGTCCCGAGAACAAGGGTCCTCCAGTCCTCTTTCCCACCCGCGCATCGTCAGTTACCTCCTCCGCTCCCCGCAGAAAGGAGCTCCCGGGACACAGCCGGCGACGCGCCGCCAGTCTTTAACTCCATTCTCTCCCCCGCTCCAGACCGAGACTCACACGTGAGCCTCTTGGAAACGAAACCGGAACGAGAGAGAGCGCGCGAAGGGTGAAGCACAGAGCGGCCTTGAAGGCTCAGCAGCGCCACCTGCAGGAAGGTGGGGTTATTCGACCGCTCCAAGCCGAAGAGGCTGGAGATCAGTTTCTAAGGGCCTTTCCGCACTACACTGTTATAGTGCTATTATTCCACTTTCAACATCCTGTGGAATTCTGGGGTTTGTAGTTTACTGAGGCCAAAGAGCTCTCTGGCTGAAAATTCTAAAGGTCCCTCCCTAAACTGCAAGCGCCAGGATTCCACAGGATGTTTAAAGTGGAATAATAGCACTATAACAGTCTAGTGCGGAAATGGTTTAAGATGTAGGCCGTTCTGCACTGGCCTGGTATAGTGCTGTTATTCCACTTTCAACATCCTGTGGCATCGTGGGGTTTGCAGTTTAGGCCCCTCCCTAAACTGCAAACCCCGGGATTCCATAGGATGTTGAAAGTGGAATAATAGCACTATAACAGATTAATGCAGAAATGGCCATAGGTTGGAGAATCACATACAGGAGGGTGTTTCCTTGGCTTTAAGGGAATGGAGCATTAAGGTAATATTCTTAGCCTCAAAGAGAAAGGAGCAGAGGAAGCAAACGTTGTTGTGTGCCTTCAAGTTGTTTCTGACTTCTGAGGAACCCAAGGAGACCCTATCATGGGGTTTTCTGGGGCTGAGAGTGTGTGACCTGCCCAGGGTCATCCTGTGGATTTCCATGGCTGAGTGGGGAATCAGATCCAGGTCTCCAGGTTCTTAGTCCAAAGTTCAAACCACTACACAAGGCAAACATACCTACCTGTATACCGTTTTGCATTGTAGGTAGATTTTGTTATATGGAATATTTATTGATTCTAAAGGCAGATAACTAAAGGCTTATTCTGTGGTTCAAATATTTTGGGATATTCCTGCCCAGAGGTTGTTTCTGAAGAACACATGCTCACTTCATTACTTCCAAGAAGGACTAAAAATGCAGTGATCTATATCAGCATACTTAACTTTTCTTTACCAGTCCCCCCCCCGTAAATACAATTTGTTGCCAGGATCCCCCAAGAGTTAACACAAGAATTAAATATTTAAATTCAGATTGAAATACTCAACTATTTATTTAAATATTCAATTATTTGTTTAAGGTTGCTCATGAGTTGCTCACCCTTATCCCTTATTCTTTCAGTAGACAATGCAAAGGAAAGGAGGCTTGTTAATGGTCTGTGGAGTAGCATGTTGCGATCTTTCAAGTGCCAGGAAAGTAGAATAAACTGAAATTTGCTAAAGGAAAGTTATGAATAGGAGGCAGGCATAAAGAATAATTTTGTTTGTCCTTTCCCCCAAAGCAGTGACTGGAAAGTTAGGATCTCAGTACTGCTTTGGAAGAAAGGGCAAAAGAAATGCTGTTTCCTTCTGAAGGAGCACTGAGAAAATAGAGAGGTTTTTTCTTTCTTTCAGAAGCACCTTCTCTCTTAGCACTCCTTTAGTGGAAATGGCATTTCTTTCCTGCTTTCCCCCAAAGCAGCATTGAGACCCTCATCAATTCAGTTCCAACCACTCCTTTCTATTCTTGTGGCTGGTTGGAAGCTAAGTTCCACCATGCTGCCTGGCCTTAGGTTCAAGCAGTGTTGCTACTTTCACCACACAAGACCAGGGCTGGGCATCTTTCTTCATTTTCTGGGCTCTTCTCTTGCCTTCCTGCCTTCTGGGTTCTCTGGCACACCTGTGGAGTAGGGCCCAGAGCCTCCAGTACGAGATATCTGCCAGCCTGTCAGCACTGCTGCCACCAGCATTGTCACTGCTGCCTTTGAGGAATCCGGACATGCTGCATCAACCAGCCACAACCAGCCAGGACATTTTTCATCCCTTAAATCTGGGATTCTCCCCATTTTCTGGGATGAATAGCAAAGTACAGGACCCCAGGGTAAGAACCACTGATGGATATCAACAACTACTTTTAGCAGCTTACATTCCCTAGCAGTAGTTTATTTTTCCACCACTAGTGGAGATACACAGAGTTGAGGAGGCAAACTATTACCTTCCAAATTTTGGGACGGTATCAAAATGATAAAAAAGCAAGGGAGGGAGGACAGAATCCCACCCAGGGATGAGGGAACTCTCAGTCCCCATTATACTACAGACAACAGGTTCAGAATTCAAAAGGACATCAACAGATTGGAAAGCTGGACCAAAACGACCAAAATAAGAGTGTTGAATGTAAGTAATAAATTTAGGCTAGAATAATAAAATGCTCAGAAATAGGATGAGTGGTGCCTGGCTTGACAGCAGTACATATGAAAAAGATCTAGGGGTCTTAGTAGACCACAAGCTAAACATGAGTCAATAGTGTGATGTGACAGCCAAAAAGGCCAATGCATTAACCGAAACATAGTGTCCAGACCAAGAGAAGTATAGTAGCATTCTATTCCACTTTGGTCAGGCCTTACTTGAAATATTGTTCCAGTTCTGGGCACCACAGTTCAAGCAGGATATAGTCTAGCTGGGAGGTGTTCAGAAGAGGGTGACCGAGATATTAAAAGATCTGGAAACCAATGGCTATGAGGAATGGCTTAGGGAGCTGGACATGTATAGCATGCAGAAGATTGAAAGGTGGTATGATAGCCATTTTTAAATACAGTAATCCCTCCACATTCAGTAGGGTTAGAGGTACAGGACCCCTATGAAAGTGGTAAAACCATGAATAACTCTAGGCCCTCCAAACCATATTTAACACACAAAAAGTTATGATCACCATATTCAACCCACTGTGGATTCCTTTGAGGCATCAGGGTTTTTTCACAAGGAAGAAATGGGTGGCTGGTGGGCCTCACTGCCACCTCCACTGCTGCCCCACACCATTCTTAAGAGGGACGTACAAGCTTCGTTCTCAGTTTCTTGGTCTCGCAAGGCTTGCAGTCCCTATTAAAAATGACATAGGGAAGCAGAAGAGATGACAGCAAATAATCTGTGAATAATCAAATCTGCAAAAGTGAAACCCACAAATGGCTGACTGTAACTGAAGAGATGTCAAGTGGAACTTGGAACATACATGTGTTCTGCTGCTCACAATTACATTGCTGTTCTTTCTTTCTTACTTACTTTTTATTCAGATGGTCTCAGCCTGCTTCCAGAATTTAAGTCATGCATCTCTTCACAGGTGTAAACATCCTTGATGTATAATGTCACTTCTTTTTCTTTCCTGTTTGATCTATTTATCTGAAATAACGCCTAGGAATTGTAGTAGACCACAAGCTGAATATGAAAAAACAGTGTAATGTGACAGTTTAAAAAGCCAATGCAATTCTATGCGACATCATTAGGAGCATAGGTCAAGGGAAGTAATAGTACCACACTATTCTACTTTGGTCAGACCTCACTTGGAATACTGTGTCCTGTTCTGGACACCATAATTCAAGAAGGATATTGACAAGCTAGAATGTATCCAGAGGAGGGCAACCAAAATAGTAAAAGGCCTGGAAACCATGGCCAATAAGGGGCAGCTAGGGAGCCTGGAGAAGTAAAGGTTAAGAGGCAACATGATAGCCATGTTTAAATATTTGAAGGGATGCTGTATAGAAGACAGACCAAGCTTGTTTTCTGATGCTCCAAGGTACAGAGAGCAGTGGATTCAAAATACGGGAAAAGTTTCCAGCTAAACATTGGAACAGTAAGAGCAGTTCGACAATGGAATAAGCTGCCTCAGAGTGTAGTGAAGTCTCCTTCTTGTGAAGGTTTTTAAATAGAGGCTGGATGGCCATCTATTGGGAGTGCTTTCATTGTCTATTTTTGCATGGCAGGGGATTGGACTGGGTGGCCCTTTGTGGTCTCTTCCAGTTTATGGCCATTTCCGCACTACACTGTTATAGTGCTATCATTTCACTTCCAACATCTTGTGGAATTCTGGGGTTTGAGTTTACTGAGGTCAAAGAGCTCTCTGACTGAGAATTCTAAAGGCCCCTCCCTAAACTGATCTTATATGAGAATATCTGAAAGATATTCAGAGATGTAAGAAGAGATGAGATTTAGCAGACTTGAAGTGGACAAAGGAATGCCACAATTGTTGTGCCATTATTAAAAAGGCTTTTATACCCATGTACAGCCAGTGTGGTATAGTGGTTTGAGTGTTGAACTACAATCCTGGAAACTAGAGTTCTCCACTTGGCCATGGAAATCCACTTGGTGGCCTTGGATGTGTCACACACTCTCAGCCCCAGAAAACTCCATGAGAAGTTAAGGTTGCCATAAGTCAGAAACAACCTGAAGGCATCCAACAACAACAAAAGCATTCCACCCACCATAAGAGCTGCTGGTGATTCTAATCCATTGTGGTCATGGTTTTTATCATGATGTTTTTACTACACTTTGTTCATCTTGTTCTGTCATTAGGATGATTTTTAATTTTGTTGCAAATCATATTTTCATGTTAAGCCATCTTGAGCTTGATTTTAACACAGAAAAGTGGGTGTAGGAACGGGCAAGGTGAACTCGTGCAATCCACTCAGCAGGCATACAGAAGTATTTGCTGTAAACTCACAGAACCAGTATTTCCTGTATTTGAATGCAGAGATAAAAGTATTTGCTGAGCATACTTCTCTGCTCAAATAATGTTACAACTACATGCAGTTTAACAGAGTGATATCATATCTAGGATGGCAAGAGTGAAAACTAAGAGGGAATTTCAGATTCACTCGTCTATACAAACATTAAAGGTAGAAAAGCTGTCCTTGGTTTTTACTCTGGCAGCCCTGACCCTCAAAAGTAAACCCCATTTTGTTCAATAGAACTCATTCTCAGATCAATTAGGAGTAAACATCATTTATTTCAATGGGATTAACGTCTCTGTAGACACACATAGAATTATGCCATAAACTATCCTTTCTAACTGAAAGGCTTTTGTTCATTGAGTTGTACTCCCAGCCAAAGGAGTGTGGCTTTTCTAAAAATGAAATTGGATGGGATCAAGTCATCTTTTGAAAGAAGGGTTAAACCTTAAAAAAAGGGGGGAGGTAAAATCTAGCTAGAGCATTGATATTAAAAACCAGGGATAAAGTCAACACGAGAAAGAAAAAAGAACATAACTATATTCCCAAAGTATGCCCTTATCTATGTAGACAATAAAGTGCAGATTAGCCAACTATGTTGAAGATCTCTTTATAAATAACACAATCACTACTTGTCTCAAAGCTCAGGCAGATAATCAAATCATAGCAGTGAAAGAAAGGAAAACTTGAAGTGGAAACAACATTCCTGTCAATCAAAGGCAAGAGACAGATTGTTCCTGTCTTCTGATCGGAAGGTTGTGACCCGGACATCATGCAAAAGTCTTCCTATCGTGCAAAGAAATACTTTGCTGCGCTGATAGATAGATCAGTGCTGCTTTCTTATTCTGAGCAGGTTGTTAGTCCATTCAGCACAGCACTGTCAATATTGTTTGTCAACACCTCTCTTGGGTTCCATAGGATTTTTTTTTCTCCAGTGCAACAACTAAGTATGGCATATATCAGTGCTATAAACAGGTTATTTTAACTCAGAAGATGGGGAACCAGTCCCTAGACATGGACAAGAGGAGCCATGTTTATCTTAATCCTGTCAGAGGATCTGATTTTGAACCTCTCCTTGCAAACAAAATATTCCACTCCCACTCTTAAATACATGAGTATCCACATAAGCAGAAGTCAGAAAATGCACTGGATCTCAAAATAGAAAGAACAGGGGTAACGCAACTAACACCTGCGTAATACATGTAGGTTCCAGGCAACATACAGAACACAAGACAAAAGTTTCTTCCCAGCCCACTGTAGCACCTGTCAGCAGCAGCATGCTAGATATCACCCCAGTACAAATCAGATCCATAGCAAAGGCATTGACTGCACAGGAGAAAGCAAGCAGATCAACAAAGGAACACACCATGCCAGCTTGCAGAGAGAAAAGTTTTGGAGTCTAATAAAGAAGGGCATTTTGAAGAGTAAAAATGTGCTTATAGACACATGTTTCTCAAAATCATGTTTTTATCAAGGGTGTAGAGATAGAGAAGGCAAATGAGGGCACTGCCTCATAATAAGAATTCTGCTCCCCAATTTGTCAGTTCCCAAATTTCTAGCATTATAGTTGACCATTTAGAAATACAACTTAGTCATCCAAAGAAAAGATATGGTACTTCACAGACTTCACAAACTTATTAAAACATTGTACTGTACAAACAAGACTTTCCATGCATGTATAGTTCATGCATATTTTATACTGGAGGATTCAACTTTGGTACATCTACAGTGGTGTCTGAAAATTCATTCTTATGCTTGACACGTGTGCTGACACCATGCAAGTATTCAGCACTCCATCAGAAAAAAAAGCAAATTTGGTAATAATTTAAAAGTAACACATTTCAAATATTTTGTTTGTTGTAGTTTCTCCCCAAATTTGGAAGGCAATCACAGTGCATTAGACTTTACTAATTGTTCAGATCCTTATGGTAGACTTGCACAATCCATATTTATTTTCTAGTCAATGTTCTTTAATTTACACAACTATTCTGCAGGGGGAAAATATTGTATTTTGTTTTCTTTTTGGAAGTTTCATGACATACTTTCTAATTTAAATGCATTAACTGGGAGTTATTTTTGTCATTACCTATGAATTTTTCTACCACAGAACCCTCTTTTATAGTGTCTGATGCACAAAACGTCTGTCCCGTGTCACCACATGACCAATTCACCACATGACCAATTCTCATGTGGTTGTCACCACATGAGAATTTGTCTTGCTTCGCCCCGGTTTTATCAGTTTATCTTTGAACTGCTTATTTCTCCTTTCTAGTACCAGGTGGAAATGTAGCACTATTGGTCTGGAGGGACTATGCAGCTATTAGTGCAACAGTCACCAACTGATCAGCTCTTCCTTTCCCATTTACATATTGATGACTCTAGTTAAAATGTATATGAAAAAGATGTTTTGTATTTTTTAAACGTTTGAGCTGATAAAGCTAGATACAATGTGGATGCAGAGTATTGTTCAACCATTCATTGTACCATATATCTTCAACCATGGTAAAATCTTTCCCAGGGTAATTCATTCCTATCAAAGGGCTCAGAACAGACATATTTGGCACATATCACCAATTATGGTTATTCTCAATGGTCACATCACAATCCCTTTAGCACTGATAGATGTCCTAATAATTAATACAGAGATCAGGACATAGTTGAATGGCAGAAACTTCATCTCTTCTAGGATGGTCTGCCAATTTTATGGGTAGCAAATTTAGCCTGTGAGTCTCATAGAATATCTTGACTAATGTCTCAATGTTTGGCGTAAGTGGTTTGTATTCTGAGACCTGTGAGGTGCTAGCTAACCTAAACCCTCCCCAGGAGAAAATTAAAAGGCACCAGATCTAATCAGCAGTACACAAATCCTCCACTTTAATACTGCCCTCCAGACCAGTAAATAACTGATACACCTATTTAAAGATTAGAGTCATGTTGCAGTGACTTGGTGAAGTTTTCCCTGCTTGGAATGACAAATACCAATTTCACAAGAACCATGTGGAATGTTCCCGTAGATTCATGAAAACTCCTACACTGAGAACTACAGAGAGCAAGGCACACACAGTAGTAAACAAGCCCTTTTTGGACAATAATGTGATGCTTTGGCATGGAGAACATATTGCATTTAAAAGAGTGATCATGCTAAATTACATTAAACAAATTGGCAATGTGCTTGAATGCTGGCAAGCAGATGACTAGCTGCTATTTTTGAAACCTCTCCTGTGCTAATTGTCAGAGTTTGGCAGGTGCCTCTGAGGTTAAAACATTTCCCTTAGGGCACTCAAATTATCTTTTGATAAAATTACTCATACTGTTGTAGCTGACTCAGGCTGAGTAGATAGAATTTGCTCTATACTTTTATTGCTGCAATGCTTATCAAGAAGTAGACCTTGAAATCAGTAAAAACGACTGGATAAAGAGATGATAGTGGAATATGATGCTCACGTCTACATCACAAAGTCCAGTCCAGTTGTGGGAGTATTAAACATTTTGCCCCATGTTCTTTGTTATAAAGTATAGATGTCAAAGAGTAGGGTTCAAAATCCACAAAACAGCAGTACATTTATTGGCCAACCAACATGCACAAAAATACATCATGCAAGCTTTCAAAACTCCACTGGCTTTAGCATGTAGCGACAACAATTAAAAGTCTCATGGCAACTTGAAGACTAACACATTTTATGTGATATAAACTTTATGCAAGGGTGTCTCGAGACTCTAATCCAGATCCCTGATGTATAATGAAGTACAATGTATGATCTATCAAATGCACAGCATAACACAGATTGTGTTCACTTACCTCTCTCACACACTCATATTCAGATTATGAAAATGTCTAGTAGCCTTGGCACATCCAAGTAACAAAACTTAGAGGCCCATTCAAAATTTTCTTTCTCAGTTCCTGCAAATGCACAACTAAATTTCTCTGCATAGCTTTAGAAAGGTTTTTGCAGGATAAGATCTCTGTGGCTCTCTTAAGATTTAAAAAGTGCTTCATTGTAGCTGATGCCTGAATTTAATAATGTGGGAATATCAGCAAAGTAATATAGTGTTCCTCTATTTATTTACTCAGAAGCAAGTCCCACTGAGTTCCCTGAAATGGTGCATAGCCTTGCACTAGGGGTCCCAAGAGCTTAATGACTTGGCTAATGGAGTCTAAGCATTCTTACTTTGAAGCCACTCCCATTGACTTTATTGGAAGAGAACATACTTCTAGCTAAACAGTCTTTCATATTGGACTGTAGATAGGGTTGCCAGATTGAAAACTGGAGACAGCTCCTGTGACTTTAATGGTTGTGTAAAACAAGGAATTCAGCAAGTGTTTCTTGTTACCTGGTTGCATGGGAAGCCATATCTGCTGAAATTGCCTCTTCTATACAACCATTATAGGTACAAGAGCCATCTCTAGTTTTTTCTCTCTCTGGCAAAGCAACCCTAATGGTAAATCTCTAATCATAAGGCATTCTATACTTTCAAATTTGTAAACATAGACATTTCTACATAAATATCATAGGAGGTCGATAATAAATGGTTATGATTTATTTGATCGTATAGAAAGATTGTTACTGTTGTGTGCCTTCAAGTCATTTTTGACTTATGCTGGAATCTATTATGGGCTTGTCTGGGGCTAAGAGTGTGTGATGCACCCAAGGTCATCCAGAAAGTTTTCATGTCTGAGCAGGGAATCAAACTCTGGTCTCCGGAGTTGAAGTCCAATGGTCAAACCACTAGACCATGCTTAATGCTTATGATACTAAGAGACTGTGGATATGTATATGGGATGGAACATTTGAGCAAGGATAGAGGAAGTATCATAAAAAGAAAAAGAAGAAGGAAGAGTATAGATGTTTCCTCCTAAAAGTAACTATCATGCCATCTCCAATCAGTAAAGGTAGTTAATATACTGAAGTTTCATGCACAAATCATTCTGCTAAACTGGATGCAAAGGTAGCTCAAGATAGTTTATTGCCTGAAGCAATAAGTACAGCTTCTCCCCCTTTCCATGCATCTTTCTCAGCACTGACAATGGAACAACGTTCTCCACCACACTTGAAGGGATTAGATTAGTTTAGGGGACACGGTGCAGACTGCATGCCCAAAGACCTCAGCTTTCTCCCACAGAGCTTGCTGCCGTCTCTGGTGTAAGGCTTGCTTTCCCAAAGGTAGAGCCAACCCTATTTGAATGTCGTGATGGTGTTAGTAGTGATGGTGGCAACATTCATTATTAATAGCTACTTCCTACACTGTTGCTGCATCCAGTCAACTGATCAGAAAAGCAGCAAACCTTGCAAATCCTGATCAGTTTTATGGGAAAGAGAATGATTCCAGCTAACTCAGCTCTCTGACCCACATAATAAGTATTGTCAGAGGTTGCAGTGTGGAGCATTCCCTCATAAATAACAGCAGGTGGACAGTATAATACTGTTCAATCTCTGGACTGGGTCCAATTGATGCTGCCAAAAAAACACTGCAACAATATTATTTTCAATTATACCAGCTGATGTTTCCAAGGGAAGTGTATTATATATCAGATCTAAAATTAATAAAAAAGAGTGTTGACTCTTGCCTTTTGTTGCCAAGAAAGCTTTCAGAAGCGCAAGTAAATCTATCATCCTCATTTGCCAAGAACCTAAACTTGATTCTTGCTTGGCTTTTGCAGCCCGTTTTGCAGGCTGGTGTACTAGTTTGCACTTTGCAAACAGAGGTGGGAAGTCCTTCGCCTTCTTGAACTTCTTCAGTAAGGGGAAATAAAGGTTTGGAAAATGGTACATTTCAGAATACGGAAATAACCAGAGCGATTAGCAAGTTAACAACCAGAAAAGGATTTAGCACAGTCCCTTCTGGAATAACCTTTCAGAATGATCATAATCTTTCCTTGTTCCTTTTTGCACAACTCTTCAAAGACAGATATTTGATAAAAGTACTTGTTTATATAATTTGAACAATCTCCTTGAAAGAAGAAAGAAATGACAGAACAGACAACTCTGCTGGCTTTTTAAGGCATTCTTCCTGGAGTTCAGGTAATTTAAAACAGGGATATGCTGGAGGGGCTGTTTATAACTATTTCACCTCTTTTCTTAAGAAATGGGCAACATAGTGATGTTTCCCTCTTGAGATCTTTCCCCAGGACTTGCAGAAAGAAAATATTCTAATTTCTATGTTCTTCTTCTATTTTATTACTCCTTTCAGACACATTAAATTTATTCGGCTACTTCATTAATATTTTGCATAAGGATGGGAAGATATGTATCCCTCAATATTGGATTTTCCAGAGATTTTGAGAAATTTGAAGTTTACTCTCTCCTTTTCATTTTACATTTACATTCTACCTCTAGCAATATAGGAGGATACCAAACATTGAAAGAATTCTAAAATGATTAGTATTTCCAATATTATAAAATATGGGCTATTTCATTTCTCTTTTGAGTATTTGAGTTCACCTATTTCCCATTGCTTGCCTATTATAGCAATTACAAAAGGCAGAAACTGGATTTAAAGGGAAATTAAAGTCAAGTTTATGTACACTGTTTATAATGTACTCCTGTACAATGATAAGTATCATCACTACCAAAATGATGCAGTGTTGATGCAGTATAATTTCTGAGTTGTGTATATGTGAAAGGTAAGGGTTGCTGTGCCTGTTCCGAACCTGTTCCTTTGCACTACACAAGTGATTTCTTGGCAGACTTTCCATCTGTCTTGTAACACAAGCATCACCCTGGAGCCCAACAAAACTGTAATCCTGATGACACTATTGGAAGCAGTGGCACATGGAGAGAGACTGACTAAAATCAAAATTGTGAGTACATGTTGGATTTGAAGTGGGAGCGTAAATTTATGTACATTGGTGAAAGATGGGAGAAAGGACTGAGGAGATATTCAGGAGAAAGCTGACAGCAATTCTGCCACAAGTGAGAGCCATGGCAGCCAACCAATTTGTGTGGGTTGTGAAGAACCCGATGCTACCACATGTTATGTTTGATGGTTGGTTGGCTTTGTAAATAGTGTAATTTCCTTTGTTAGCCTTCATTCTGTTGTGTTTGATTTTAAGCTGTTGCTGCAGATCACTTTATTTGCGTTATGTTATGCCAAGTTGTATAATGTGTAGGAAGCCTAACATTCTGGCCAGCATTAGGTGTACAGTATAGAGCTAAAGCTCAAGACATTTTGCTGCCTGAGGAAAAGGAAACCCCTCCTCTCTCAGGACCATTTGCTCTACAGAGCTGACTGAAACTGAACCTTGAATTTTACTTAAAACACTAATCATTGGACAGCATTCACCTGTACTTCATGGGAGGCAGCAGGCTAGTGCGGACGCGTAGCAAAGACTGCCTGAAAGACAAAGATCTTTTTTTAATGGAGGACCCCCATTCACACAACAGAATCGTAGCTCTGTTATTCCACTTTAACTGCCATACTTCCATCCTACAGAATCCTGGAGTTCGTAATATGCTGTTGTTAGCCGTCTATAGTTGAATCTCAGGACTTCATAGGACAGAGCCATGGCAGTTAAAGGCCATTCCTGCACTGCTATAGTGCTATTATGCCGCTATTATGGTGGAATCGCGCTATTATGTGTTATAGGCCATTTCCGCACTAGGCTGTTATAGCGCGATGATTCGACTTTCAACATCCTCTGGAATCCTGGGGTTTGCAGTTTCGGGAGGGGCCGGCCGGCCCCTCCCGAAACTGCAAACCCCAGGATTCCGGAGGATGTTGAAAGTCGAATCATCGCGCTATAACAGCCTAGTGCGGAAATGGCCATAGTGTTATTATTCCACTATTATTCCACTTTCAACATCCTATTAGAATTCTCAGCCAGAGAGCTCTTTGGCCTCACTAAACTACAAACCCCAGAACTCCACAGGATGTCGAAAGTGGAATAATACCACTATAACAGGGTAGGGCGGAAATGGCCAAAATGGAGCGATAGCGCTATAATGCCGTAGTGTGAAGGGGCCTCAGGGGTCCGCTGCTGGCGCCACAGCACGGAGCATCTCCTGCCTGACTCAGGTCTGCCCCGCCTGAGTCTCTTTCACACATACTATTATACACCCATGTATGTGAGGTGGCTTCCCGCTCATATCAGTGTGAGGGAAAACGTCGCGAACACGGGAGGGAAGCCGCTCGACTGAGTAGCTTTTCCTCGACAAAGGGGTGCGCAAGAGGGGACCCTTTTTTGCTCTGTCCCCTCAGCGCTTCCTCGGCGTTTCCCTCTCGGGAGTTTCCCCTCACGAGGCGGCGGCCCGCCCGCTGCCAAGCCCCGCTGACGACGGCCACATCACCAGCACCATCATCACCACAGCCGGGGGCTCCGGGCCCAGCAGCCAGCGAGCCCGCCCTCTTCTTCTCTCGCTTCCCCGCCTTCGCGGCCTCTCACAGCGCCTGCTCAGTGGGGGCGGAGGCGGCATTGCTCTTTCTCTCTCTCTCGCCCGAGGAGCTGTCACTGCCTCTCCGGCCGCCCGGCAGGTTCCTTCCCGCGCGGAGCTGTGAGGAGAGTCGGCGGCCAGCCGCGGCCGCTGGACCCGACGGAGGATGGAGAGCGGCGGATGCGGGAGGCTGGCGCCCGCCCCGCCGCCATTGCCCAGGTAGGGGAGGGGGCGTCGGCCGGAGGCGAAAGGCGGTGGGCGCGAAGGGGGAAAGGGAAGAGCGGGGATTCCCCCGGGGAGGAGGAAGTGAGTCCCAGCGGGGAAGTAAATGGATGACAGAAACATGACGTGTTTTTTCCCTTGGGGAAAATGGGGCTCCTGCCCCAGCCCTCCCTCCCGGGGCCCGGCTGATGGAGCCTTCCTCACCCTCACGCCTGGCGGCCACCATTCCGCTCTCCCCGCCCACCTTAGAAAACATAATTAAGCCCAAAGAGTTAGGCCATTTCCACACTAGATTGTTATAGTGCTATTATTCCATTTTCAACAGCCTGTGGAATCCTGGGGTTTGCCGTTTAGGGAGGGGCCATAGGATGTTGAAAGTGGAATAATAGCGCTATAACAGTCTAGTGCGGAAATGGCCCTGATCTCCTATCTTCAGTTCTACTGATTAATGCACTTAAGCTCACTCTTCTCAACAGATTTGTATCTTACTTCTATTTCTTCTTTCTTTCTTCTTCTTCTTTTTTGTACAACCACTTTTATTGATTTTTTAGAAAGAGCATAATGGGGTTTATGCAATGCTCCCAGCATTGGAGACAGTCTTGGGCCACAGATCTGCACATTCCCTGGCTACAGGGCCTGTTATAGCAGAACCTTTCATTTCCCCCTTGTGGTTGACTATCACCCCTGCATGGTCGTCAAAGCCTGCCCCATCCTTGGGGATTGAGGTGGTCGATGTATTATAAATTTAGTTCAAACTCTCCCACAGTGGCTTTCAGGCTCCTAGAAAATAGGTCACCAGGCTTGTTATTGTAGGTCTAAATACCCTGAAGGCACCAGATCCTGTCTGATCTTGGAAGCTAAGCAGGGTCAGCCCAGGTTAGGATTTGGATGGGAGACTGCCAAATTTAGTTCAAACTCTCCCATAGTGGCTTTCAGGCTCCTAGAAAATAAATCACCAGGCTTGTTATTCTGGGTCTATATATCCTAAAGGCACCAGATCCTGTCTGATCTTGGAAGCTAAGCAGGGTCAGCCCAGGTTAGTACTTGGATGGGTGACCATCAAGAAACACCAGGTGTTGAGGGCTATATTTCAGAAGGAGGAACTGATTCAACCACCTCTGTGTATTCTTTGCCTAGGAAAACTCTTATGAAATTCATGAGGTTGTTATAAGCTAACAGGTGACTTGAAAGCAACATGCAGATGAAGTCTAGCAATGCCAGAGGTAGCCCGTTCTTTCAAATTATATGCTTATAATTTAGAATAAAATATATCACTGTGAGTTGTTTGACAGGTATAAGAATAATTTATGATCGTTCCTTGAAATCTTACTAGGAAGCCATTGTGGAAAGGGTCATTATTGATGTAAACTTGCTCATTCAAAAAAAGTATGTGTGTTTGCGGGAGAAGAATCTACCTGAAATGTCTGTTGCCATTTCTACTCAGAATCATAGAAATGTAGAGTTGAAAGAGACCACAGGGGCCATCCAGTCCAACCCCCTGCCATGCAAGAACATCGCCAAAGCACTCCCGACAGATGGCCATCCAGCCTCTGCTTGAAAACCTTCAAAGGAGGAGACTCCACTACACTCTGAGGCAGCATATTCCACTGCCGGACATTTGAACTGTGTTAAAATGTAGCAGAAAGATCATGTATATGATTATGTACAAAGTTTACCTTATATTTTAAAGTATCATTAATGTAAGCCACCATAAAAGTGCATTCTCAGTACCATTTATTGAAGTATAAAGGCTTAGAAAATACATGAAAGTCAGAGAAGTAAGAAATGGTTGGCCGTTACTTGTATGAAACTATAGGTATTGAACATCCCCTTCAATTGATATTAAGCTGTATTGTGTGGAGGAGGCATTTGAGCAACAGAAAGTGACAATATCCCATCAATATTTCTTTTCACTTTTACTTAAAAACTAAAAATCCATGGCTGGACATCTTCATAAAAATATACCTTGCGTATCTGGCTATATTTCAAGTATTGGTAGATGTAGATTCAGGACAATGGCTTCAGATTAATTAGAACTGGAGTATTCTCACTCACCAAATGATCTGGAGCTGTGTATATACTTTAAAAAACCGGTGCCAGTGTCACCAGTTCCATCATGGATACTACAGTTTGAAAACTCATATTTTTCCCTAACATGTTGGGAAAACATGAATGTCATTTCATATTATATGTTGATCATTAGTGACTAGTCAATGAGAGACAAATTAAGGGCCTTTTCACACTATGCAATTATATAATTCCACTTTAATTGCCATGAAAACATCTAAGGGAGTCCTGGGATTTGCAGTTTAGGGAAGGGTATTGAGATTTCTCCGCCAGAGAGCTGTAATGCCTTCTGAAACTACAAATCCCAGGACTCAATATGGAACAACTGTGACAGTTAAAGTGGAATTATAGTGTAGTGTGAAAGGGTCCCAAGCGAAATTTCAAAATGAAATTTCTTTCTGAAGAACTTGTGCTAAATTTAAGGAACCACACAAATGCCATTTCCACACTACACTGCCATAGTGCTATTATTCCACTTTCAACATTCTACGGAATCCTGGAGTTTGCAGTTTACGGAAGAACATTCAGAATTCTCAGCCAGAGAGCTCTTTGGCCTCAGCAAACTACAAACCCCAGAATTCCACAGGATGTTGAAAGTGGAACAATATCACTATAAGAGTGTAGGGTGGAAATGGCCAAAGTCTTGCCAAGATTACACTTAAAGTGCAGCAGTGAAAAAGACAAACATATAAAAGGAAAAACCAAAATTCAAGTCAGGGTGGGCAATTCAGTAGATCCAGGGGCTGCATTGACTGGTAAACATACAAATGAATAAATGAATGGAAGGAGAAAACCAGCCAGCCAGCCAGCCAGCCAGGAAGTCACTTCCAGTTTTGAAAAACATTTTTTAAAAAAATGCTAAATCTATTTACAATATATTTAAAGCCAGTGTGGTGTAGTGGTTTAAGTGCCAGGCTACAACCCTGGAGACTAGGATTCGATTCCTCACTTGTCCATGGAAACCCACTGGGTGACCTTGGGCATGTCACCGACTCTCAGCCTCAGAAAACCATGTAATAGGTTTGCCTTAGGCTCACCATAGATTGGAAACGACTTGAAGGCAGACAACAAGAATTAAAAGGAGAAATTGCAGCTCCTGGATGCTTCAAAGGTCAGCAATTAACATTTTTTTCCTGGGAAAAAAAATTAATGGAAGCCATCTGGGGAAGGTATGACTACCCTCTGCCAGCTTGTCATTTAAATTGTCAAAAAACACATAGTGTCAGTAGTATGCTGGCAAGTTATTGATCATACATTTGTCTAATAAGCTTAATATCAAGACCTGTGTTGATATATCCAGTTCATGAGCTATCTGAGTATCTTGTGTGGTTGTATCAGTGTGAGCAGGTGCTGCTGCTTTTGCAGATTTGCACACAATTTTTGAAGTGAATTATATGGAAAGGCAGCAGAACTCAAGATATCTTCCCCTGGTATGGCATCTCAGGGATATCAGCTGCTACAATAAATACAGCTGATCAGAACTGATCAAATATTTATTTTGTATTTCTATACAATATATTTTTATATTTATATTTCTAATCAATGTTTTGCACATATTCAGTGCCTCCTTGTCATGACAAAGCTGCTTGCTGAGGAAACATTTTACAGTATTTTGAAGATAGAGGGCTCTCAGATTATTAAAATACAGAAAGGTTAAATGTGGTCTTTTTTAGTTTTATAGGCAATGCTTAATCCAGTCCTGAAAATGTATGTGTTCAATATCAAAACTCAGAAAATACTTTTAAAAATAATTGATTTCTATTAATTCTAATAGTTTTCTATAAGTAATTTGTTACAATGTTAGAAAAGTACCTTGCTGTGTTGCTTGTTACTTTTAATTTCCCTTCAGAAAACCTTTAGAATTGATAATAGAGTAGTATAAACTTTAAAAAATTCTTGTCAAAATGGCTCCAAAAAGGTCTTTCAAAGTAACTATGTTTTTTTACTTTTAATTGGCAAATTAGAACACATTACTGACTATACCAATAAAATGGCTTAGTTGCCACGCATTATGTTACTTACATACTTTTGTTTTCTCCTTGTTAGCAAAAATCCTCTTCACAATAACTTAATACTGTAAACTTTTATGGTAAGCTGCCCAGAGATCTTACAATATAAGGTGGGATAGAAAAACTGTAAGCAAGTGAGTGACATATAAATGAATGTGTCAATCCTACATGTGTATTATTTGGTAGTAACTTTTTGTTACAGCTTGCATTATAGATTGCAACTGAGTAAAACTGAGAAATAGCACTGGAGTCCTGAGTCCTGGTGTGAGAATTCATAGTCTTAGAGGCACATGGGTGTATTTCATGTGACTCTTGGTTTAATTTTATATAGGGGGGGCACAAAAAGAAGAGGGGGGAAGAGAGTTATTTAATCTTGCAGTGCTATAAACTCAACCTACTTTTGGCTCTGGTTCCACGTACCATTGCATCTACTTCTGCCTACCATCCACTGTGGCTCTACTTCCCATTCCTACTAGACAGTATAACTTTGAAAGGCTGCTAGTGTTGTGTAGTGTGGTCATAAAAAATGGGATGCTACTTTACTCATGTCAGTGCAAAGCATTTACTATTGCAGTACCAATACATACTAAAAGCCTTTTAATATATCTCCTGGTTTATGTAAATGTGGAACACATTTATTGTGAACTCCTATAGACAGTTATGTTTACAACATACCGAGACACTTCATCACTGTTTTGCTATAAAATAATAGACTGTATACATAAATATTGTCATATTTAGAAATATTTAGTCAAGGATCAGGAGGATCATGGCTCTTATGTAGCATATAGCTTTGTTCTAATACCTCCAGTTCTTCTGCCAGCACTAGACTGTTCAAGAATACTATTTATTTCTGCAAGCTAATGGGGAAACTTTGGCTTCTCTAGCGTGGAGAGAAGCCAATATAAATTACTGAAGCCTGGTAGTCCAAAACAAAGTTAGGGCTGTTACTTCATTTTCAAGAGGCTAATAGGAGTTCTCAGCAGATAGAAAACAAAAGCAAACAGCATGGTTTCCGAAGCAGACAGAAAGTGAAAATGTAACCACTCCAAACCACAACTGGTTTGTGCAGTCAGAAGCTCCAGCCATGGTTTAGGATCTGAACTGTTCTTTTGTGTGACTTTTGAATTGAATAAGTGACTTCAGGGGAAGGATTGTACCTGTGAAGGTGCTGTTAAGCAGATCTATTTAGCTTTTGATGAAATTTATAATGCAAAAATGCAGCACACAGATAAGATTCTGTGGTAAATGCCTGCATTCATAAGAACTGCATGTGTGGAAGCTGAGGCTGAAGTCAGTAGGCACGGTTTCAACTCTCCATCAGTTGATTCTTTTGGCTAACAATTCAAAGTTAACATCATGTTTAGGGTTCACTTGTAGACTAATAAACAACATATGGATTGAGTAGACTGAATCAATGGTAATTAAGTCCAAGCTTATGTATTTACTCAATGGGCCTACTCTAGCTGAGACCAACAATTGGATTTATGTCATTTTAAACAACAAAAACAAGAAGTATAGCAAAGGGAAGCAAGATTATCTGCCTCTTAAATATCTGAGCAAATGGTTTTCCTGAAAAATTATGATTATTGATTTTCCATAGTGCCTTTGTGACACTGAACAAATGCAGAAATCCTTATGCCTTAGATGAGGTATGTTAGCTGATTTGGCAAGTACAAGAGCAGACTGGTAGTTTCAGATTAGGCAAAACATTTTAAGGTTCTTACACCATGAATTGTATTTAATGAAGACAATGTGATTATTTCTAATCCAATTTGGCAGTTAGGAAGGGTAAAGAATTAAAAAGATCTGCCAGTCACATAAGCTGAATGGCATGGCAGGAGTGAATTAATTTAAATCAGTGTGCTATCAAACTTTGTGAAGTGTAACAGTTTTTACAAGACTATGAGACTCTCAGGCCTAAATACCCTAAAGGTACCAGATCCCATCTGATTTTTGGAAGCTAAGCTTAGTCAGTTCTGATGGGAGCCTGCCAATGAGTAGCAGGTGCTGTAAGTTATATTTCAGAGGAACAAACTGACAAAACCACTTCTAAATATTCACTGCCTTAAAAAAAATTTTTTTGAAATTGATGGAGTTGCCACCATTTGACAGGCAACTAGAGGGCATCTACACACATGAGATTCCCTTTTCACATGTTTTTGATATCACTGACTTCCAACTGCTAAGCTGAAGGTTTTAAAGTTTCCCTCAGCTACATGGCCATACTTATTTAATAGATTAAGAGTATGTTTTTTTGAAAGCCCAAAACATAACATGACATTTGCAGAACATTCTAGTGAACAGGTTTTTCAAGTGGTTTTGCAAGTTCTCATCACTTGATTGATCAAGCAAAGTACCTGTCTGGCAGAACGTAAAAACAAGGAGATTCCGAGAATATAATTACTTCAGTACTGTGAAGCTTGAGTTAAAAATGTTACAACAGGTATCAGAAGTTACAGAAGTTACAACAATGCTTAACTAATAAAACCCAGCTGTGTTTTTGATTCACCGGTATCGCATAATTTCTAAATAAGAAAGTGTCTGTAGTCACACTGGAGAAATGTGTTAAAGTTTAAGGGTGCACCAGACTTGCATTCTTGTCTGATTATACACTATGGGATTTCATTTTGTTGTAGCACTTGATTCTGCTACAGTATCTTTGTGTAACCTAAGCACATGCTGCAGCAAAGGCAAAGTCCTACTAGCTGCTGCTGGAACTGAGTCTTTGAGCTACTATAAGGGCACTAGTATTATTACCATAACTCTAAATGGCTTGAAGGCACACAAGAAGTAAGCTCTGTTCTTTGGTATACACTGTGTTACAGGATTATATAGCAAAGCTCTGGTTTTAAGTGTATTTATTTAGCAGAAAATCAGTGTTCAGTAAATCAGTGCATTATGAACATAATGCATAACAATATTATGTAGATAGTATATAGGGATAATTTCAATCTGTTTTTGCAAATGCCAGTCTACCTCCAAAAATTTGATAAAGCATAGAAAAGTTTCTTATTCCAAGAAATTGAGGGCCCATTCACAGTATATAGTGTTATATACTAATATAGTGTTATATTTCCACCTTTACTGTCTTGCAAATCATTTCAGGAAAGGGCATTTAAAATTTTCAACCAGAGAGCAGTTGTTCCTTACCAAACTACAAACTCCATGATTCCATAGGATGGAATCATTGCATTTAAAGTGGAATCACAGTGCTATAATTGTGTAGTGCGAACGACCACTTACTATATTCTGGAATTGTGAATAATTTCAAAATGCCAGATAGTTCTTCCACATTATTATTTGTAGTGCATCAATGCAAACCCCAAAATTGTGGTGCCCTTTGCTGGTCAAGTCATTCCAAAGACATTTAAAATTTTTAGTTTCCTCTTTCATTTGTGTATCTTAGTACTCTTGCCCTGATTCTTGCCAAAAGTACATCATACATTTTTATTTTCTGTGTGTTTAAACTGTGAAAGTGAATATCAGGGAGAAACCTAAACTGTGGTTCAGCTTTAAATAACTATATTAAATTAGAGTTTATACTGGAATAACTACTTGTTAACCAATGCCAACTACTTGTTAACCAATGCCAATAACAATAACTTTTTATTCCAGAAGTAGCATCCATATTGGAGAAATAGTGGCAGAAAAGACATCTAATACAGCAAAGAAAATGTTCACTTCCACAGGCAAACATAGATATCAGCTCACCTGGGCTCCCATTAGTGGATATTGTTCAGAGAGGTGGCTTCCTGCCCATGCATGTTCTGACTTTCCAGGGCCTGTGGAGTTTCTGCTGGCTCCTGAGTGACTCCACCCAGCTTGGAAATCACTTTTCTGGCTGAGTTGGCTGGGAGCAAGGCTTGACAAATGAAGACAGATTGGATGGGTGAAGTTCTCTCTCTAGAGAATATACAACCATCCCCTGCCTTGTCAGTCTTTGCAGCACCATGGACAGCTCAAGAGATGTTGGTCCTCAGTCACTTTCTGGTGATATACCAGTCAGAGCTCATATCCTACCAATCTTGGAGTTTTCTCCCAGTAGGCATTCTGAAAGTGGTGGCTTGTTAGTCAACAGGTTGGTTGTCCATTCCCTCTGTTTTGGCTTTCTCTTGGTCTCCCCATTGTTTACAGGTTGCTGAGGACGTGTGAGAGGGCTTCCCATAAGGGAGGCAAGCCTGACCCCCTCTCTGTTCTCTTGCTATAAAACACCTTTTGATTTAAACAGGTTATGCAGAAAGGTTATGCAGAAAGGTCTTCTAACAAGGCATATGTTTTGCTTTTTTATCCTTATTGTTATTGGTTTTAAAATAATTTATATTGTTTTAAATTATTGAGGTTTTTATATGATAGTGAATTTAATAGTTTAAAAAAACTTTTGTTATATTTTTATTTGTATCTTGTTTTGAGCTTGTTGTATGTTCCCTGGGTCCTATGGTGAGAGAAAGGTGGAATATAAATAAATCTTTTCTCCCTGCTGCACCAAGGCTCTCCATCTGTAACTAACACAGTTGTGACCATTTCATTCCACAAATGTGTTGTGAATGAAGGCTATTTTAATCCTTGAATTCCGCCTCCCTTTGTCACTAGGACTACAAATGAAGAACACTTGTCACCCCCCCCCACCTCCCATTATATCATTTGTGATGACTTTCCTACGTTGCCAATATATGGAAGGTATTAACAAGCAAGTTGAAATGGTAAGAGTGCCATGACAATATCGTTTCAGCCATTCCATACCCTCTCCCATATACAAGATATTAGCATACTGCCAGAAAGGTATTCAGAATTTCTTTTCCAAATGCCAGAACTCAGTAAGTTGCTCAGGAGACATTTGTAATTAGAACAAGGACCAGAAGGGCTTCTCACAGTGCAAATGCAAGGACAAACAGGATGGAAATTCTCTAGACATGGGGGTTCAGTGAGCCCTTTTCTTGATTTCTGGGATATGTATTTCCCAGCTAGTGTTTTTTTTTATACTACTGGTATTGTGCTTTAATTGATGACAGAATAAATTGTACCTTGTTATAGCAGGAGAGGAGAGGGGACAGCCCTATGCATTTACAGTGTAATTACAAATGTTATTTTGCAGACCGTACTGTACAGGGGATGTAATGGCAGAGTAAAGATATAATTTTGCACTGTCGGTATATCAATAAAACTATAACAAACAAAAAAAGTTTAGAAGCAGAAATAAACTGTCATTTAAAATTTTTTACAATCTTGTTTTTCAGACACAAACATTGTTGTGGGATTATTCAAGACCAAAAGTTAGTGAAAAGAAAACTTTCTACGTAACAGACAGTTTTGCATCTGCAAATCAGCTTCCTTGGGACTTTCAGTGATCATCAGAATAATATTTCTGAAACAGCATGACTAATTGTAAAGGAAGATCTGTCAGCAAGAAAATAAATGAGAAAGGCTATCATGGAGAAGGATTTGTAAATTGGACTATAAATCTAAATACAATTCAGTCTGACAAGTTCTTGAACCTGCTGTTGAGTATGGTTCCTATTGCTTACCACAAAAACCAGGAAGAGAGACATAAGAAAGTGAACAGTGTCTGGCAAGATGGATTACAACCATCAGGGCACAATTTCAGTGTTAGGACTGATCAACACATGGATTATCATCACTTTTCAGAATCAAATTTTCATCATGGTAGTAATGGACATAATTCATCAAGCTGTAGTCCAAAGTATGATAACTTTGCAAGCTATAATTATTCAGACAGAATTGACTCATCAGAAACAGATGCTATGCTGCAAGACAACAGTGTATCTAGTGATGTTGATGAAGATACCATTGTGGAAGGGAGCAGAAAACAGCCAAAAGAATCTAGTAGCATTATGGCATTGCAGATACTAGTTCCATTTTTGCTGGCAGGATTTGGAACAGTGTCAGCTGGGATGGTTCTGGATATAGTTCAGGTTGGTATTTTCCTACTGTAGTATGTCTTATACACATTCTAACTCTTTTTATTGCACTTAATCATGGCATTTGGTATAGTCTTCTGCTTTAAGCCTGAAGGCATGCTTCTGTTTTATTTTTACATTTCTTTTAAAGTGTGTGTAAAGCTGTTGACCTTACATACTTTCCTCCAGGAAGAGGCATTCTTTTCTTTAAGAGGGGCTTGCTTTTGCCTAATCTCTACTCTTCTACTTTCATATAGACAGTTGGGTTCATAAAGGACCTTTACCCTCCCTTTGTCATGCTTTTGGCAGTTTTGGGGTGTTGTTAAACTCTTTTCATGTTCTTGGCTCACCAAGAAGAAGCTGAACTTTTTGTTTGAATACAGTTCTAAAATGTTATTAATAGAAGTCTTAATTAGTGGAGAACAATATGTTTTTATGTAGTAAAAGGAGCAGGGTTAAATTCAAGGGGAGGGGAATGAAGAAATACTGACCCCTATGAAATTTTCTTTCACTTTCCAAATTTCTAGTCTTGAAGTAACTGAGAACTTACGTTCAGCATTTATAAATAGAATTTAGGTATCCAAAGAAAAAGGAGGAGCAAAGCTACTAAGGGAATGTGAACACAGCAAACATAAGAGTTCTAGGTGCAAAAGATTTTCAATATCTCTCAGATATCTCAGTATCTGCAATGCTAAAAACCTGGGGATTGAGGGAAATTTTTGTTTGGTGGAACAGACTTCTTATTTGAGAGTAATGTCCTCATTTTGCCCTCCCCTATTGCTATACCCCTGGTTAAATTATTCTTCTATTAAAATGAATTACAGTAAATGTTGGGCAAGATAGTAAACCTGCTTAACACATCTATTTAACTGAGGTTGCTTCCATATGAGGCTTTTAGAATCACAACTGCCCTGCAGCTGCAGATATGGGGTGTATGTCTAGGTCATCATCTTCTCCTTGTAACCTTCTTATGTTTTCTTGCTGTTTCTTCTTTTTTCTTATTTTTCTTATCACAGACAATTAATTGTTTGAGGAGAAAACATGGAATATTTTTGATTAGTAGCACGAGGAGCACCCTGATTGTTTAGCTTAATTTTTTTCTATCCCTAAGATCCATTTCTGGCACTTTGGATTTTATTTGAAAAAGAGGAAAAAATAGGCCCAGAATTTTCAAAGGCCAAACTGTAATATTTTAGGAGGAAAAGAGAACTATGTTATCCTACTGTCAGGATCTTTAGAGTATTTTTCATTTCTTCTAAATTATTCATATTCATATTTTAAATTCCTTAGCTTTGTCAGTAAGAAATTGAGTTAAGGTATTTAGTTTTATTTAATATAATAAATGATAAATATGGGAGTTTTTTTTTTAATTGATGCTTATGCTGTCAGTTTGGAGAAGAAAGTGTTTCAGAAAAGTGTCTTCTGTCAAAGAAGTTACATATTGATTTCCAGGCTAGCAGAGGTCAACAAATGCATTCATTGTTTTCCATTTAAATATGTCATATTCTACTATTTTGTTAGTATTTCTTTCTTCATGGTTTTGTGCTCTGACAGAAAAGATGGAAAAAGAAAGAGCATTGGCCTAAAGCAGAGTTGGGAACTGTGCAGTCCTCTATATATGTTGTTGGACTGCAGTTCCTAGGATACTCACCATTGGCAGTGCTGGCTTGGAGAGCAGGAAAATTTCATTTCAACATTGGAAGGGCTACACAGTTCCCTTCTTCAAGCCTAAATCTAGTTGCTAATCACAGGTAGGGTAGGTCCATTGAATCAGTGGGACCTGTATAAATGTTGATTTATTATTCAAAATTTGATTCAGCGGGTCTACTATGAAAACAATAAATGAAGCTTTCACTGTGTATCTTATTTTTTACCTTTGTGTATCAGTCTTCTGGATTCTTGAATATGATTACAACTTCATTCATATCTTTACGAAGCTTGTTACTATCAAAACTCTCTGAAACCTTTATACCTACAAATATGCGCTGTATTATATGGTTGCATAATAAGCTCTTCATGGATTCTAGATTTCCCTTTTTTAAAGTGCCTGATTTTCTTTTATTCTTTGATGCTCAGCCCCAAAATGACCTGTCCTTCTGTAATGATGAATCAGCTAATCCATGAGCAGCCAGAAAAACTAAGATACCACTGTACTGCATATAGTGTACTCTTGTGGTAACAGAGCAACAGCAATTACTGGATGACATTAACAGTCATTGGGCTTTGGCTGTACTAGTTAGGTGAAACTGGCAAAAGAAACAAACTTTACTTATTTAGTGATGATCTGTTACAAATCATCGTGGCTGTACTTCTTTTCTGTTCTTGAATCTTCTATAAATTAAAAATATTTAACACATTTTATTTCATTTTTTTATGTTTTATGCTTTTCATTTGTTAAATAGCATTGGGAAGTGTTCAAAAATATAACTGAAGTTTTCATCTTGGTTCCTGCATTGCTTGGTTTGAAGGGAAACCTGGAAATGACTTTGGCATCCCGACTATCGACAGCAGTAAGTATCTGCAGTGTTTTGAGGCTGGGATAATTTGATAGGATCCATTAACTACCACATTTATTGAATCTGAGAGATATTGTCCCACCTGTCCCCTACGACACTTGCTTGTAGTATCTGGAAAGAAAGGAATCAGCATGGTGTAGCCTTGGATATAACTCTGGAAAACAGGCTTGAATCCCCACTTGGCCATAGAAACCCACTAGGTGACCTGGGGCAAATCACACTCTTTCAGCCTAGAATAAGGAAAAGGCAGATCGCTTCTGAACAAATCTTGCCAGGAAAACCCTGTGATAGATTCACCTTAGGATCACCATAAATTGGAAACCATATGAAGACATGCAACAGTGATAGCAACAAACGAAAAAGAAGCTGTCTCATAATAGTCTAGGACTTCATAGTCCAGTGCAAAAAAATGCAGAAGAGTGGAGTATAAAAAATAAATGTGGCAGCAGCTTTAAGACTAACTGGTTTTTATTTTTGCATACGTTTTCATGGGCATAAACCCACTTCTTCTGATGTAGTACAAAGTGGTATTAAGTCCTCAGAGATAAAACATATTTATACATTTGTGGGAGTGGTCTATAAAGTAATAGGATTCAGAAAGATGCAAATCATAACCTTTGCTCTAAAGTTTTAAAGGACTGCATAAGAGATACAGGTTTTTTTGGATATTTACAGAGGTCAGTTAGTGTTAATATATGAAAACAATAAATCTGTTTACCAAAAGTCAGTTTCCCTGGTTTCAAAATTCTCTTTGAGAATATCCCTTTTGTTGTATGTGCAGTAGTGAGGATTCTTATCGTAATATATGTAGTGTGCCATGAAGCCATAGTCTTTGTTCATACATCTGCTAATGGATTGACATTTGTAAATATAATTCAATTCAGCTGTTTCTCTTTCTGATCATCCTTGATAATTTCCTTGTCTATTGACCACAACCTATAAATGCCTTACTGTATGTCCATGAAGGTTGAAATGTTCTGCAGCTGGTTTAAGGGTACTGCTTTTTTTAATGGCAGGTTTATGCCCACAAATCATCTTGTGTGAGACTGTCCAGATTGTCCAATGTATTGTCTAAAGGGGCATTGCTGGCATAGGGTGGTATATATCATGTTGGAGGAAAAGCAAGTAGATGCACCTTTGATGTCATAGATGGTGTTAATTGCCCCTGTAATATTGCTCCCAGAGTAGATATCTGGATAGAGTTGGCATCTGGGTTTGTACCCAGATCTTGTCCCTGTATTACCATCCATGTTATGTGGCCTGTTTTGAGCAGTTGTTTAAGATTTGGAGGCTGTCTGTGGGCCAGTAAAGGCCTCACTGCCCAAGACTGTGGGAGGGCAGTGTTATTCTCCAGAACCAATTGTAGGTAATTGATTATGCATTTGAGTGGTCTCAGCTGGGGACTGTAGGTGACAACTAAGGGTGTTCTGTTATTTTGTGTTCTTGGTCTGTCTTGTAGTAGATGGTTCTCGGGTATTAATCTCACCTTTTAGATTTGTTTCTTCACCTTGTTAGGTGGATATTGTAGTTTGAGAAATGCCTGTTGTAAATCCAAGAGTTTTGAGTCTCTGCAGTTGTATCAGAGGGCTTGGCTGTAAACAATAGAGTTGGTAGTGTGTTCTGGGTAGAAACTCAAGGCATGTAAGTATGTGTTGACAGAGCATGGTGTGCAGAAGCCCATTGTGCAGTTGCACAGTGGTGTCAAGAAAGTTAATTTGTTGTATGAATTGTTCCAGGCTCAGGTAGGATAGAAACTATTAAAATCCTAGTGGATTACAAAGATATCATCGAGAAATTCTAGGTAGAGGAAAGGGGTTTACAGATGCGTGTGCTTCACTGTCCAGTTCCTTCAGTGGCCGTTTCTCATCAGTTCTCAGAAGCAGGCAATATCTGACTGGTGAATTAATTAGCATAACAACTTTATATCCCTCACCATAATATATTACATAGAGTCACATCAGGTTGACAATACGTGTACAGAAAGCTTTGATCTTCACATTTTTGTGTAAATATTTTGTAAAATACACAGCAATAGGAATACTTTCCAGTTCTTTAACTCAATATTATCATAAGTTTAGACTTGTACATTTATGTATCTATAAGGCTTTTTTAAAAAAATATATATTATGAGATCTGCTGGAACAGCAACAACAACAAGAAATCCCCAGGATACATGTGCATCAAATGTTGTGGTTCATAACAGTTTGGAGGGCATTTCCCCTATTGATGTGAATGGTGGCTTGGCTGTAGTGTTTGCATGCCTGTTGAACTTATGCTTCCCTTACCTGCTACTTCCACCTCAAGATCAAGGGTAGGAAAGGTACAGATAACTGGATTCTGCTTTAATCCTCCTTTTCCCTTTTTCTTTTTTAATTTTTTTTTTTTAGAGTTGTATTACTAGAGTACATTAATGAAATGGCACTTTTGCACTATAACACTATTAGCGAAATTTACAAACATGAAAATTTCAAAATAGCAACCATTTGTGCTTCAAACCACACGAAGTCTAACCCACACTTAGCAAACCATGTCCTTGGTTTAAAAGAATCTTTGGAAGAACCCAAGTGCAGATCCAAAAAATTGCTATATCCAGGGACGAACAGAATCCCAAAATAACAAAGGGAGTACACTGATACAACTTAAGTGGGTGCAGATGCAACAGCACCTATCAGAGCTTATCAAAACTCAAGGAGATATATTGCAAGAGCTCATGTTTCCTTACCACTATAATTTTGCTATATTTGTATTCTGAAATGAAAATCAGCAAAATTGTCTTTCATTTTTGTTCTCCTCCTTTTCTCTTCCTGAAAACCTGCATCATGCAGTTAGCAGTGGAATCTGCTAACTAAATGGAAAATTCAAAGTGTTCTTGCAAAATGTTTTATAATCTACAGTAAAGACTTGAATAGCTTAAAAAGCTTTCTGTTTTATAAGTATGTCACAAGTAGCCAATTAATAATGGTAAGGTTGGCAACATATGACCCACAGATAATGTGCAAATACTTTTTTTTCTTTAAACCATTTCAGATTGCCAATCAGAATTTGGTCATGTCCTTCAGTTTCCCAAAACAGACATCATATAAACCTTACATGCACTTAAATTTGATGACGTGAGCATAAAGCATTAATTGCCTGAAATCATTGATCAGCTCTCCTAACTAATACCAAGGCAGTGTATTAAGATTTTGCTGTTAAAAATGCATTATTTCTTTTTATAGGTAAATGTTGGGAAAATGGATTCACCAATTGAGAAGTGGAATCTAATAATTGGTAATTTGGCCTTAAAACAGGTAAAGATTCAAACAGCATCAAATGTGCCATTGCAAATCAATACATTCTTGTTACAGAAACATATACACAAAGCAGCTGTGCTTAGAAGAAATATTGTTTATATGAAATGATTTTTATAGGATTTTGAGAGTTTACATAATACTCAATTGGAAATATAGTTAGGCTTGAGACATATTTCTCCAGCTTATGTAACATAAACTTGCACAACGTCTCTGTGGAACATACAGTCATGAAATGTGCTGTGGCACATAAGCATGAAGATTTATCTTTAAGACAATTTTTCTTCAGTGACTGCTATTCCTAAAATATAGGGTTGGCTTTGGTTACAAAATGTTTTATCCTCTTCTGTCTTTGGTTGTTTGCTCTTATGATTATTGTTTGTTGTTAATGTTTTAATAGGCTGGAGTTCTAAGCATGCTTATTAGGAAGTAAATTCCTTTGTAAGTAAGTAAAAAGTATTGAATAAGTCAACAGACCAGATGTACCAGTAAACTCCATTGAATTTAGTAGAGATTTACTCCTGAGAAAACATGCTTAGGATTGTGCCATGCTTAATTTTTTTAGCTGATAAGGGTGTTCATAAACAGAAAAGCAGGGTAAAATAATGAATAAAAGCAAAATCAAATCACTGATATGTGAGCATCTTCCTCCTTCTTTATTCATTTCACCTGCTTTCTTTACCTATTCACACCCTTATTTTAATCCCAAGTTTGCTTATGTGTGTGTGTAAATATATATTTTTATATATCAAGCAACTTTGCATCTGTTCTTATATCCTGCTTTCATCAGCTTAGTATTGCTGATTTCTATAGATTTCTTAACCAAATCCTAGAAAGTTTGCAAAAAAGAACAAGAAAGAAGTTCTTAAATGCTTCCACAAAAGCATGCTTAAGCAATGCTTCCACAAAAGGGACTGATAGCAATTAACTCATATTTTCTTCTGCTGGAATATATAGATGAAATAGAGAAGTACTGTGATACTGTTCCATTGCTACATTTGTGTGGAATATGAGTCTCACTGACTTTTCCACTTTTTGAATGAACCAGTTCAAAGATGAATTGCATGAGGAAATGTGTAAATTGCTGCATGATTCTAGTGGTAATCCTTGGTGACTCCCTGCTGCCCCTCCTACCACTCTGCTGATGCCACAGCCCTAACAGGCAACATAAGAGCCTGCACTGACTCCCACCTGGTACCTCAGTGCCAGGTGATGCCGGCTGGAGCAATGGGAGAATAAAATGAGCCTTTCCAGAATGCCTCAAATAATGCAGATCAGGGCTGGGAGATGTAGAAATTGGCTTGCATGGGGGCATCTGGAGATGGGGGGATGAATCTTTTACTGGTAATTATGTCTTAAATGTGTATTTAACCATTTTAAACTATTTTTAAATAATATTGTTATTTAATTATTTTTAAAATTTAAAAAAACCAATATTTTAACTTAATCTTTTTAAATTATTATGAGATGCTCTGAATCCCATCTGGGGAGAAAGGCAGGATATAAATTCAATAAATAATAATGACTATTAGATTGTAGCCTGAAGATGTCTATTTTGTGTGCTGAATCAGTCAATAAAAATAATAATGAAGCAGTTAGCTATGAAAACTCCAGGGCTTTTGCTGCCCTTTGAGAAAACTGGAGCTGAGGTCTTAAAACAAAGAATTCCTCACTTGCAGATGTGAAGGAAAAGGCACTGAGTATTCTAACAATTTGACAATTGCTAGTATTTCCTGCCCACTAGTATGCATTTTGTATATCAGAATATTTGTACAGAGAAAAACCTTTTTAATGCTGAATGTTTTCTATATTTGTAGGTACAAGCAACAGTTGTTGGATTTTTGGCAGCTGTGGCAGCAGTTATATTAGGCTGGATTCCTGAGGGCAAATACCGCCTTGATCACTCAGTCCTTTTGTGTTCTAGCAGTGTAGCAACAGCCTTCATAGCATCCCTTTTACAGGGTAAAAATTATGTTATAAATTTTTCTTCAATGCACAGACCATTAATTAAAACATTACAAATATTTGGAACTTAAAGATAGCAAGTTCCTAGATCTGCAGTCACTTTTACTGTGTATATGTTGTGGGTGGCGGAGATACATTCAAAAAAAGGAAGGTATATTCCAGCTAGAGCTGATATTACATGGAATAAATCATTCCCTTTCCAAACAATTAATCTGTCATAGCACAAGCTACTTTATGTTCTGTGCAGTATTCACTTTTGCTGGCTGGCACACAGTGTTCCCTCCACATTTGTGGCACGAACTTGGGAGGTATGTGTATGCCTTCTCCCATTCCCTTGCCTTTTGCACCTGCCTTCCTTCTCCACACCTAGGCAAATGGCAAGAGAGTGGCGGGGAAGGTACGCACACCTTCCCCCCACTCCCTTCCTTTTTGCCTGGTTGCCAAAAAGGAAGGAAGGCATGCCTGGTCAAAAGGCAAGGCAGTGCAGGGATGAGTGCATGCCTCCCCCCATTTCCTTCCCTTTTGCCCAGGAGTGGAGAAGGAAGGCAGGTATGCCTGGGCAAAAAGCAAGGGAATGCAGGGGGGAGGAATGGAACACATGCCTCCCCTTCTTTCCCTTGCCTTTTCCCCAGGTGCAGAGAATGTCCACATACCCCCCCCATTCACTTGCCTTTTGCCTAGGGACAGAGAAGGAGGGAATGCATGCCAGGCCAAAAGGCAAGGGAATGGAAGTAGTAGTATGGAGGGGTTATTCACTGTTCTTCCACTTTTGTGAGAGTTCTGTGCCCCAAACCCTCATAAAAGTGGAGGGGCACCTGTATTTGTAGTTCAAAAAAGGAACTGTTCCAAATTCTGCATACTGGATTAAATTAGATTAAAATATTTTCATACAAGGGCATGGAATGCTCAGAAGAAATGTGTGATTTATTTTGAATTAAATAATCCATTTATTAAGCAGTTTCCTGAAACTGAGATTAAGAGTTTTTTTAAAAAATTTTTAAAAAATCGTACAGATCATAAGCTTTAAAAATTATTTTGCTTATTTATTAAACATGTATATCAGAATCCGAATAATATCAGTGTAATACTAAAATAATTTGCACACAGGGGATTCTGAATTATATGATATAGAACACAATCTGGATCCAACTTTACACTGGTAGCACTTTTTCTTCCTTGCAGCAGCCTTCTTCACAGTCCAAAAACCAGCTCCAAAGGGTTTCCCAGCCTTCCAGAACCAAGATTAGGGATGTGCAGGAGGCCACAGTGCAGAAGGAGATTTGCTCTCCGCCCCTTGATTCCTCTGGAATCAACTCTCCTGCCAGTAGAAGTCTGCTTAAAATGTTCTTTTTTATCTGTTCAAAATTATCTTACTGATTCAACAATTCACAACTTGCTGAGTAGAGACATGACACTTGTATAAGCCATGGATTAAGTTTAATTCAACAATAATAAATGGAAGTACAGTTAAGATGGATCTGTATATAGGAAAGTTTGTTTAGTAAGTAATCCAAACTTTGTTAAGGAGCTTCCTGGGTTTTATTGTATTCAATTTATACTCCCTGTAAACTGAAGTTATTATGAAGGATTGCTTTGAATTTACTGCTTTAATCCATAGAGTTGCTTTTAGTGAGGAAGATGCAAATTAACAAGAACTGCTGAGCTGAGGGGGAGGGGGAGAAAATCTGAGTTTTTCTAAAGCTTCCCTGTTTGGAACTTCAGCATGAGATTGATATTTCTTTTCTGATAATGGCTATAGGAATAATAATGGTTGGAGTTATTGTTGGGTCTAAGAAGACTGGCATAAATCCTGACAACGTTGCAACACCTATTGCAGCAAGCTTTGGAGACCTTATCACTCTTGCCATTCTTGCTTGGATAAGTCAGGGTCTTTATGATTGCCTTGGTGAGTATTCTTTCCTTCATAGGATTTGTGGTGAATTATTCATTGAATTTGCAATCAAACTATTTTCTCCAATGCATAGAAAAGCACAAAGCAACTTAAAATATTTATTTTCTAAGAAAAATAATTCAGTAAAGGAGTGTATTTGTACCTGAACCTAGGATTCCTCACTTGGCTCTGCAGGCTAATCCCTCAGGAATAGCTGGTACTGTGGTAACGTCTTAAAAACAGTCTATATGTTTGCCTTAGCTGCAGTGTCTGTTGCTTGAGAACCACTTGTCTTTGCAAGATGATATTTGGTTTTCAGTATTTTCTTGTGTTATTTAGATTACTTGCTGAGTGACAAGGTTGCTCTTTGATTACCTGATCTGCCTTCAATATCAGACTATTTAAAGTCTGTGTGGAGGGTAGTTAGTGTTTTTTAAACTACCCATGCAAATATGTGTGCTATGTTTTCTACATTTTTCTTATTTCTTCCTATATATGTTAATTTTGTTTCTGTAATCAGCTTTTCCAGTCTTCATTCCATATGTCCTGGAGTGAACACAGACTTGTTGTTAGGCATGTCACTACATATCAAATAATATTTGGTTCTTCTTCGTGGTCTCTGTGCCTTCATACACTAGGAGCTTTAGCGCCTGCGCGGTAGCGTTCGGAAACTTCTAGAGCTTGTTTGCTTGGCGGGAACCCCTCCCCCACGCCGGTACTGCGCATGTTCCTCCCGCCGAGCAACGGTCTCTCCTCAGTTCTTTCTCGTCCGCCGTCGCGTACGGAAGGTTCTTTAGTTTGTTCCTCTCACCTTTGTGCTTGGCTTGCTGTTTTCACGGTTTTACGGACTTTTGGACTGTCTCTGACCTCTCTTTCGGACTTCCCCTTCGGCTTTGGTCTTTTCGGATTTTCGCAGTTTGGCGTTCTTCGTCTTATGTCCGCGCTCTTCAAGAAGTGCGTGTCCTGCGGGCGCAAGGTTGCCCTCAACGACAACCACAAGGAGTGTCTCTTCTGTTTGGGTGAGTCCCACAACATCCGGACTTGCCCAATTTGCCGGGATTTTACTCCCCAAACTCTCCGCAACCGGTCCGCGAGACTCAAGTCTTATTGTTGGGAACAGTCTCTGCGGGCGGTAGACGAGACCTCCACTTCCAAGATGGCCGACAAGAAGACGACCACGCCATCGACGGTATCGGCGGCTGCCGTTCCGTCCACCTCGTCGGTATCGGGCTCGGTACCGGCGAAAACGCCGATCTCGGCGTTACCGAGGATCCCGAAGCTGTCGGCGGCTGCCAAGTCAGCGAAAGGATCCTCGACGGCAAGGAAGGCTGAGGCTCCCCTGATGGAGACGCCTGCTAAAAAGCGCCCTGCTCCGGACGGAGGCAAGGGCAAGGAGAAGGAGAAGAAGAAGAAGAAGGAGAAGAAGCGTTCCCCGGCTGGGGACGTTCAACCTCCTACTCCTCCTCCTACTCAGCAGCCTTCCAAAGGGCGAGGCGAGTCCGTCGATCTCTCGGAGGATGAGATCGAGGACATTCCCCAACAGCGCCCGGACTCGCCTGTGGCAGACCCTCCAACCCTGGTGGAGGAGCGCCACCGCCCTCCTAGCTGTCGCAGGTCGGCCGACCTGCAGCAGAGAGAGCCCTCTGCTTCTCCGGAGCGGCGTTCGACCTCCTTCCGGTCCCGGTCCCGCTCTTCCGAGCGTCCGGTGGCCTCGCCGCCTCCTAGGGAGACAAGAGAGGAACAACCTCGCTCGTCTGCCTCCAGATACACCTCGGCGTCCTACGTGGCCAGGTACGCGAGGGAATCTGAATGGAGAGAGCGCCCGGCCTCTTATCGGTCACATTCGCCATCGTACCGGGATGGGTACCATCGTGGCCCGAGTCGCTGGGAGACCTTCCGGAGGTCCCGGTCACCTCGTCGACAGCGCGAATCGCGCTCGCCTAGAGGGGACGAGGCTCGGTACCGTCGACGCCGAAGCCGATCTCCGTCGGACCGCCGCTCCTTCAGCCGCTCTCCCTCTCCTCGATATCATAGGGCGAGGGAGCCTTCACCTCGGTATCGGGCGATATCGCCACCTCCTAGGGTCACGGCAACGGCGACGCGCCCTACGGAGTCGGTGGTGACTGAGCGGGCTACGACGACGTCAGCCTGCCAGACTACCCCTGTCACCACTAAGAAGGTGAAGTCAGTAGTCAGCCAGCCCAAGCGGGACGCTGCTACTACCACCGCCCCGGCTGCAGAGAAGCCTAGGAAGGCAACACCTGTGGCGACTGCGAAGGAGCCGGAAAGCGAGCGGCGAGAGGACTCACCGACCTCAGAGTCGTACGACTCGAGTGCGGAATCAGAGGTGTCTGAGGCGGCCTCCCAGGAGTCTCCTCCGCTGGGATTCGGGGACCCGATCCCAGATTCTGCTCCAGAGGACGTCCACCAGTTCTCTGCGATGCTGCTCCGCATGGCTACTACCCTCGGCCTTAAGATCGCCAATGCGGAGCTGGAGGACGACGATCCAGCCTTCTCCGTCTTCGAGGAGAAGCGACCTGCCGCGGCCCCGCTGCCTCTCCTGCCCCGGGTATCCAGACTGGTGAAGGCCGCCTGGGATAGGCCGGCCTCGGCTCAGCCGATACCGCAGCGGTTGGAACACCTCTACAGGGTGCAGAAGGATAACGCCGGTTATCTCTTTAATCACCCTGCACCGAACTCTGTGGTGGTCGAGTCGGCACAGACGAAAGGCTCCGGCAGGCAACACACCACCCCGCCGGACAAAGAGGGCAGGAAGTTGGACGCCTATGCAAGAAGGTTCTATTCAGCTGCCTCCTTGCAGATGAGGCTGTCCAACACTCAGGCTTGCCTCGCGGCATACCTGAAAAAGGTGCTCGATCGCCTGCAACCGGCGATGGAGGCGGTACCGGAGGACAGCCGCCAAGCCTCCTCCGTGATCTTCAACGAGGCCATCTCCATCGCTCGGCAGCAGATGGCCTCCTCCAGGCACGCAGTGGAGATTGCCTCCCGGGTCATGGCGGGATCCATCGGCCTGCGCCGCCATGCTTGGCTGCGGCCGGCCGACATCCAGGAGGACACCAGAAGGAGGATTGAAGATCTCCCCTTCGACGGTGAGGGCCTATTCAATTCGTCCACAGACGAAGCTTTGGACAATCTCGTTAAGGCGAGGCTGACCGCCAAGAAGATCGGGCTACAGCCGGCCACGCAAGCCCGCAGGACCTCCACCTTCCGCCCATCCTGGCGACGATCTTCCACCTCGTCGTTCCAGCGTTCGGCCCAGTCTGGACAGTCGAGACCGTCCTCCGGCTCATCGGCCAGACGCACGATTAGGCGACGCCCGGCTTCGTCCAAGAAGTCCTCCTCCGAGACAAAGTCTCGGTTTTGACGTGCCTGGCAGGACCTACCAATACCCACTCTTCAACCTACCATCAGCGCTCGGAGACCGACCGACTCTTGCTCGACATCTCGCGGAGTGGCAGTGTGTCACTACGGACTCTTGGGTGCTTTCCATCGTCCGTCTTGGCTACGCCATCGAGTTTCTCGATATTCCTCCTCGAGGCGTTTACTATTCCACGCCGTCGAGTCCGGCCCTCCTGGAAGAGATCCAATCCCTCCTCCAGAAAGGGGCGATCGAGCAGCTCCCGCAAGAGGCCAAGACCACCGGCTTCTTCTCCAGGTACTTCACGGTACCGAAAGCCGACGGTACCCTCCGGCCGATCCTAGACCTCAGAGGGGTGAACTACTACATCCGCCCCAAAAGGTTCAAGATGGTCACGATACCGTCGATCCTGCCCTTCCTACATCGAGGGAACTGGTTCGCCTCCATCGATCTCCGAGACGCATACTTCCATATCGCCATTCGCCCGCAGCACAGACGGTACCTCCGCTTCGCAGTCGACGACACCTGTTACCAGTACAAGGTGCTGCCGTTCGGACTCTCGACTGCCCCAAGGGTCTTCACCAAGTGCATGGCCCCGGTGGTATCCTTCCTGCGGACGAAGGGTGCTTCTGTCTTCCCTTACCTCGACGATTGGCTGTTGGTGGCGTCCTGCAAACAGAGACTTTACCACGACGTCCACATGACGTTGTCACTCCTGACCCGCCTTGGTCTACGGGTGAATCCGAAGAAGTCCCACCTCGAGCCGGCGAGGATCTTGGACTTCATCGGGGCGACGCTCGACTCGACCTCCGCCAGGGCGTACCTACCAGAGTCTCGAGCCCAAACCCTGATCCGGGCCGCCGCTCACGCGCGTGCGGCCCCGACATTATCTGCGAGAAGCGTCCAGCAGCTCTTGGGCTACATGGCTGCAACGACCGCTGTGACATATCTCGCCAGGCTGAGAGCGAGACCTCTTCAACACTGGTTCGTCCGCATATTCGACCCCCTGCGAGACGAACAGACACTCCGACTGCAGCTGCCGGAAGACGTCCGCTCATCCCTCCGATGGTGGCAGTCGCGACGCAATCTCATGTCAGGGATGCCTTTCCAACAGCCGACACCGAAGGTGACGGTAACGACCGACGCCTCCCTGTATGGATGGGGTGCCCACTGCGGCGATCTCAGAGTCCGCGACAGATGGACCGACGACGAGACCGCTCTCCATATCAACGCGCTGGAGCTGCTCGCCGTCTGGAAAGCCCTACGGGCGTTCCGCCACGCTGTGGCGGGACGCACGGTCCTGATTCTGACGGACAACACCACCGCCGTCTGCTACATCAACAGACAAGGTGGGACTCATTCCACGACCCTGCTCCACATCGCGCTCGACCTGTGGGAATGGTGCATTCGCCTGCACACGCATCCCGTGGCGGTTCACCTGGCCGGGCAGGAGAACACCACGGCAGACGCCCTCAGCAGGGACACCTCATCCCATCACGAATGGTCTCTCTCCGGAGAGGTGTTCAGACTGATTCGGGACCGCTGGGGCGAACCATCGATCGACCTCTTCGCGACCAGGGAAAACGCGAAGTGTCGCCGATTCTGTTCCAGAGCGGGCCACGATCGTGCCTCCATCGGGGACGCTTTCCAGTTTCCGTGGACCGGGGAACTCCTCTACGCGTTCCCGCCGTTCCCGCTGCTCGGCCGGACGATATCGAAGATCCTCGCCGACCGAGCCGACGCGATCCTGGTAGCCCCGTACTGGCCGAGGCAACATTGGTTCGCACCCCTGCTACAAGCCGCGCGAGACGACCTGCTCCGGTTGCCACCGACACCGGACCTGCTCTCCCACTCCGGCGGCCGAGTCCTCCATCCGGACCTGCCACGCCTGGCCCTCCATGCCTGGAGGATATCGCACTAGACGATCCCGTGCTCGGTACCGTCCTCGTCGCGGCCAGGAAGGAATCCACCCGTCGCAACTATCAATACAAGTGGCGACGCTTCCTGACCTTCGCTAACGAGAGGAGTGAGCCGGTATCGCCCGCGGGGCTCTCTACCGTCCTGCATTTCCTCCTGCACCTCCGGCAACAGGGGCTGGCGTTTCCATCCCTGAAGGTGTATCTCTCCGCGATCGTGGCATACCAACCACCACGGTCGGCTGCCTCGGCCTTCTTCAGGAACGATACCGTTAAGCGGTTCCTGAAAGGACTTCATCATCTCTACCCGCCGGTATCGCCGCCGCTACCGCCGTGGTCTCTCTCGCTGGTGCTCTCGCAGCTGACAAAGCCGCCCTTCGAGCCGATGGCGACCTCGGATGATAGGCTCCTGACCATGAAAACTGCCTTCCTGGTAGCGGTGACCTCAGCGAGGCGAGCGGGTGAGATCACAGCTCTTCGATCCGATGAGCCCTTCACGGTTTTCCACAGAGACAAGGTGGTCCTGAGACCTGACATCTCGTTCCTGCCTAAGGTGGTGTCCAGTTTCCATCTCAACCAGGACATCATCCTGCCTGCCTTCTTCCCGAACCCGACGACACCGTTGGAGCGGTCTCTCCACTCCCTGGACGTGCGTTGGGCCGTGGCCTTCTACATGGACAGGACTGCTTCCTTCCGACAGACGCCGCATCTCTTCGTTTGCTATGGGCGACGTCGGAAGGGCCTCAAAGTGTCCACCCAGCGCTTCTCCAAATGGGTGGTGAGGACTATTCAACTGGCGTATGAGCTCGCGAGGAAGCCTCCGCCAGTCCTGCTTCGAGCCCACTCCACCAGAGCGGTGGCTACTTCTGCGGCCCTCCTGTGAGGAGTTGACCTGCATGAACTCTGCCGTGTGGCGACCTGGTCCCAACCATCGACCTTCGTGCGCCACTACAGGCTCGACTGCCGGTCGCGCAGAGATGCCCGGTTTGGACGTGAGGTGTTGGCTTCCGTGCTGTAGGACCTGACCCGCCGTCCGACCGGTAAGCTACACAGTCTCCTAGTGTATGAAGGCACAGAGACCACGAAGAAGAAGAACAGGTTGCTTACCTGTAACTGTGGTTCTTCGAGTGGTCATCTGTGCCATCATACACACCCGCCCTTCCTCCCCTCTTTCTCAGGTCCCTGTAGGTTCTACGGCGGACGACAGAACTGAGGAGAGACCGTTGCTCGGCGGGAGGAGCATGCGCAGTACCGGCGTGGGGGAGGGGTTCCCGCCAAGCGAACAAGCTCTAGAAGTTTCCGAACGCTACCGCGCAGGCGCTAAAGCTCCTAGTGTATGATGGCACAGATGACCACTCGAAGAACCACAGTTACAGGTAAGCAACCTGTTCATATATAGCCTGCTTCAAAGGCTAATCTCCATGTTGTATTTTCATTCTATTTTTTTTAAACTTTCTTACAATATTTTATTAAGACACATTTATTCAGAGTATATGCTGGAAATATGGAAATACTCATAGGTTACTCAGGTGCTTCTGTTTGTGTGAAGATACTCCTGCAAATCATAAAATGGCAAGTGAGGGGGAAAAAAACAAGTCTGCATGCCAGGTTTTACCATCACTGTTCTTTGTGGAGTTATGGAACAGGTATATGTAAAAAGTTGTACAGAGTAATTTGTTAGTAACTAGATAAGGAGCCTGTTCTAGCCACCTTGCTCCTCTTCCAGCCCTTTCCCTTGCTCTCCTCTATACTTTTACAAATTTTCCCACCACTTTAACCCAGATGTTCAGTATGTTGGTTTCTTTGGCGTTAGTTACCCAAATTATTCATTGAAAGAGGAGAGACACAGTTTGTTAGTATGAGCCTACCTTATTTTACCAACTGCCTCTGAAAATCTTGATAATGGTCTAATGCATGCGGATGTACAAGAAAAGAAAAGTAGATGTGGTAGGTTAGGAGCAACAGCTGCTACAAAGTAAATAAGTTGTAAATAATGTAAACAGAAATGCACAAAGTGCAAAAGATTTGTTGAACTACGTTATTTGCCTGTAGGATAGCAGGTTGCAACCCCAGCTCCATTTTTCTACTTGGTTATGCCAGTTAAGACTTTGTTTAAACTGGAGGTAGAAAACAAACATGCTTTCAAATTAATTATCAGAGTTAGCAATCTTGGAGAAAAGGAGATACTAATTAAGCAAATAGTTGGGAAGCTGACAGGCCACAAGGTTAGTTAATAAGGAGTATAAGAGCATTTTAGTGTGTATACAAGCCTGAATTGCTCAAGAGGTATACCACAGGCAATAGCTTAAATAATTAATGAATATATGTTAATATAATTAAATAATATATGTTCTGTCCTGTAACAGAATTCTCAGGGCAACTAAGTAATCAGATTTAAAATTTGTAACAAAAAAAAGTAAACATACAATACTGCATAAAACCCAGTATTTTGGTAACAGAAATACCAAACAGATTTTTTTTGTAACAGAATAGATGATAGCTATAATGCCATCTTGTGGGCATCTGTAGTGGTAGTGTGAAGTCCAGCAAAAATCAGGCTGGTAGATCTTCAGGTCAACTACTATATTAGCTCAGAAGGTATAATGCCTTGGTCCTTCAGTCCAATTCTTTTCCTTGACTCTTGACTCTTAAATTAAGTATTTAGCTGATATTGTCCATGTGTCATTTAGCATTAGCATTTGAAGAACAAGTACATAGTAAGAATTTAAATAGTCCTAATGAGATAAAAGCAATTCTCCCCCTCCACCCCAGTGATCTCATTCTGTGTTAGGCCCTTTCTGCAACTTACCTTTTCTCGGCACTGAGGTGTGGGGATCAACAGGAGCAGCCTCTTGCGAGGGGCTCTCGCGTCCGTGCTGCTTCGACTCCGCAGCTATTGCCTGCTGGCATGAGGGCTCTGCCTCTTCCTTCCACAGTGCAGCTGGGCATTTTCCCAGGCTGCACTGAGGGAGGAAGCACGAGTGCTGTGGCTCCAGAGGCTCTGCACACACGGTAGGTGCGCATGGGGCCCTGGAGTGATGCGCGATGGCACACCATTTTTGGCTACAAGCCAAAAATGAAATAGTGCGCAATCGGCATATACCGGCCATGGCAGCATCGCACAATTGCGAGGACGTTGTCTGAAATGCTCCTTGCAATTGCGTGACGCTCCAGAGGCCCTTTTGCATGGCAAATGCCGTGCGAAAAGGGCCTCAGTTTAAAGGTTATTTTCTGTAATAAAGTACAGAACACTTTGGAACACTAGAGGGCTCTGTTGGGCTGTAATTTGAGTGTATTTTTGAAACTAGTATTCAGACTGCCAAATTTTTATTATTTAAATTAATAGGAGTAACAAGTTAAATGCATCTGGGAATGAATATAAATGCATGAATGAAAAAGTAGGAATATGGAAACCGGAAAAGTAGTCAGCCAGTATACTTTTGATACCTTTAATTTTTCATCGGCTTTAGCAGAAAAAGAAGTTATTCTGTTGAATTCATTTGAAAAATAGTATTCTTAATTGAATTTAAAGTGAAATCTGTTCTTTTAAATTATGTTAGAAAACTATATTCACAGTATACTATTAGAAAACTGATAGAGCTTTTAGTATATTTTCCCCCTTGCATCCCTGTAGCTGTTAATAAAACTATATCAAAATATTGTCAGTTTATATTAATTCAGGTTCACTGACTATTTATTTATGAACAAATAATATTTGCAATATTTTCCTAAAGGTTTAACTGTCACTTCACTATTCTTATCTTCCTTTCTATATATCTTGAGACATTTTATCAAGACCTCCTGGCCCGTTATTGGTTTTGTACATTTATGAGCTGGCTATATGGAATTATATCAAATTATAGTTATTTTAAAGATATCTCAGGGAACAGAAGCTGTCCTATGCTGTGTGATAAAAATAATAGGGTATTTTTATGTGGTTTCAAAGAAGAATCATGTTTGAAAACTTTCGTGGAGACAGGCTTCTTGCTGGGGCTGGTTGCAGGGAATCTATAACACTTGCTGAAATAGCTTCACTGGCTGCTGCTCTGTTTTCTGACAGTATCCAAAGTGTTGGGTATGACCTTTAAAGCCCTATATGGGTCAGCACCAGAGTGGTGGTTCTTCACCTCCCCATCCTGTCATATAATGTACACTTACATGTATTGCCGCTTCAGTATGTAAGCACATGTCTGAGTTCAGTGATGTGGTACTTAGACTCTTTCATTTGCTCCCAAACTTTGGTGAGACTGATGAAATATATACTACTCCATATTCTCATGAAAGACTACAAAGAAATAGTGGATAATGGTGATAGTGGTTCTGTGGATATCCAGATCCCCATGGAGATTTAGAATTTTTTTTGTCTTGCATGGTGATTGTAAGATTACAGAGTTGCTTGCCTGCTCAGCAGTCTTACTGCATACCTTCCTTTCCTCCTGCAATCAGTTTGAGATTGCAGGACTGCTTTACTTCAGTACCCAGCCTCTGCACTGTATGCTGGAAAAGGAGAGATTGCCATAGGCATCACTGCAGGCTTTGCTGTCAATGCATTCATTCAGGTTCCCCATAGGTTTTTTTTTTCCTGTATCATATCCCGTTGCTACTATTCTGTTCTACCAAGGAAACTTGCTTACTTTTGAACAGACCCAGTTGAGTAGCGTAATTCATTGGGGTGTTGTTACAGTATATTAATTAAACAGTTACAGAAATAGACCTTGTGCTTCAAAGGCCATACACTGATAGAAAAAAATAAACTGAGCAATCACAATTTGTGGATTCTCTTCCTTCTATAGTTATATAAAAAGGAAGAATGGAAAGTTGGGAGATTAACAACAAAGCACATATTGTTTTTAAGGCTTCTAAAAAACAGATAAACAATTTTGTAGTATTTTTTTGTCACTGAAAAAATTAGTTTAACTGTCTTGATAAACAGATGAGAATGGAGTTGTGCAAAGTAATCGGACAATTGATGTACTGAAAAGTTTTGAGAATCAGCCTTGTTATTACTAGAACTAATCGCATCTTAGCATTGCTGGAACTAAGTTAGAGATGCAAGAACAATAGTGCCAATAATATTTCTTGTTTATATCGCACATTATTTTTTTTAAAAAAATCTATAACATTATTTTTTAAAAACATTGTAATCTCAGATTGGTTGTGAAAGCTAAAAGTTCTACAATATAATGATATTTATTAATGCATTGTGTCGGACTAATCCTGTCTTCATCTGGTAGAAAGTGACAAGAATGCTTGTTTGAAAAACTATTAAGTGACAGGTCTCTAATTATTGAGTCAGAAAATAATATTCTAGAGACTTAATATCCTAAACGTTCTTTCCTGGAGATTACCTCTTAGAGATGATTAATAGCAATGGGAATTATTTCCAAGAAATTAGTTCAGAATGAAGAGTAGATCAAGAAAAATTTGGAGCAAAAAACAAGAGGTGTTGAAAATCAGTTGGTAAATTATTGACCTAAATATAACATTTCTAGAATATTATAGAATACTATAAAATCACAGCAAGAAATTACAGTAAAAATATTGTTTCTGTTGCAGAGAAATATTATTATATATCTCCCTTAGTTGGTGCCTTTTTCTTGGCTCTGACTCCTATGTGGATTGTAATTGCTGCTAAACATCCAGCTACAAGAACTGTTCTGCACTCAGGCTGGGAGCCTGTTATAACTGCTATGGTCATAAGCAGGTAAGTAGCTTGCATCACAGCTGAGTACAGGAAAAAGTATTTCTAAAGAAGGACCCAGTACATGTGTGCTATAAATAAGCATTATAGCTGGCAAAATGATTAAGACTCTTGCTAAAGATTCACATTCATATTTCTACATGGAATGGAACATACATGCCCACCTCCAATAACATGCAGTGCTTAATCAAAGTTTGCTGGATTTTAGGACAAATATAGGGGAATGTTACAATTATGATAATTATGTCAATATGCTTGTTCAAACTGCTTTCTTGAGGATCATGCAAGCTGATATTAATGCTAAAAATATTTATTATTTTTGTTGTATTCATTTCTGGAACTAATACATATCTCACACAGCAAATATGTAAAGTGGAAACCTCAAGTAGAAAGTAGAGTCAGATTCTTTTGAAATAAATACAGCTGTCCTGTTCATAGAATCTGAATACTTTTTCAGTTCCTTCTGACTGTGTTTGAAAACTTGGATTCTTTTTCAGTATTGGTGGCCTTATTCTGGACACAACTGTATCGGATCCTAATTTGGTTGGGATTGTTGTTTACACTCCTGTAATAAATGGTAAGACCAACTCAGGATTGCTTAAGACTGCTGTAGTTCAATGTATGCTGGTTAGATAAAATATATTTTAGGCCAAATTGATTCAAAAATGGATGTGTATGTACTACTGTAATGTCACACTATAATTTTCGAGTATAAACAGTTCCTGGGTTTGTGTAGTGATTGAGGGAAAAGATAGATATAACTTCAGAGTATGTATGCAGACGAAGAAAACATAATTTTAAAGCTATCATGGTGAATATTTTAGCTCCTTGAAATAAATTTTAAAACCTTCTCTTCAAAATATATAGTTATGTCCATGTAAATAGGTACGTAGGCAGAAAGGGCCTACAATACTATTGCAGTGTCCCCGTTTCTTAAATATTACAATAGTCAAAATGTCCAATCAGTAGTACAGTGCACTGAATCATCTATTTGGATGATACCATATTCAATTTCCAGTTGTATTCCATGCACACTTTATTAACTAGCAGCATGACAGATCACAGTGGCATTATTTGCAGCAAATCTGCAAATATAGTTGAAGAGTTTGTGAAACTACTAATTTTTCTGTAGACCTACATACATGTGCATGCATTTGAATGTCATATGGATTAGAATACTAGAAACTTTACAAATATTTAATTACAGCTGTTCTTGAGAAGTTTGCTGCCGAATGAATTCAATAATCCTACGAGAGTTATGCTGCGTTGCTGCATCAAAATATTAAAATATTAGACATATAATTTGTCAAACCAGCATTTGTTCATCATTGGTTTCCGACTTTGTGTGGAATTCTAGTTGTTTCTGACCCTATCAAGGCCTTTAAAAAAAAAAGATTTGTTTAGAGGCAGTTTACCTTTGCCTTCCTCTGAAGCTGAGACATGCCCAAGGTCATTCAGTGGGTTTCCATGGTGGAGCAGAGGATTCAAATCCTGGTCTCCAGAGTCATAGTCCAATGCTCAAATCACCACACTGGCTCTATGGTATAGAATACCATCAGTAAAATATATCACCCTATCTATGTTTCTTATTGCAACACATTCCCAAAATTAAAAGGTCAAACTACATTCTACATTAAATACATGGAGTGTGTTCTAAGATCACCTTTTAAAAATACAAAAACCTACACATTAAAGTGAAAAGTCAAATAGAAGATGGAGTGAAATTGTTTGCTGCTGCTCCGGAGACTAGAACAGGAATCGATGAATTCAAATTACAATAAAAGAGATTCTGCCTAAACATTAGGATGAACTTCTTGATTCTAAGATCATTTCAACAGTGGATTGGACTGCCTTGGTGGAGTGTACTCTCCTTTTTTAGAGGTCTTTAAACAGAGGTTGGGTGGGCTTCTTTCAGGACTGGTTTAGTTGTGTATTTCTGCATGGTAGGGAGTTGGACTAGATGGCCCTTGTAGCCCCTTCCAGTTCTAAGATTCTATGACTCTGTGATATTTGTCTGAGAGCCAGCATGGTCTAGTGGTTTGAGCATTGGACTACAATCCTGGAGACCAGGGTTCGATTCCCTGCTTGGCCAGGGAAACCCACTGGGTGACCTTCAGCGTGTCACACACTCTGAGTCCCAGAAAACCTGTGATAGTTTTGCCTTAGGGTTGCCATAAGTTGGAAACAATTAGAAGGCACACAACAGCAATGATATTTGTAGATAAAAAGCAGATGGGGAAAGTTTTTACACTCCCCCCTCACACTCTCCACATCTTAGGCCCTTTCCACACCTTACCTTCTTCCGGTGCTGGGGTGTGGGGATCATGCGAGCAGCCTCTGGCAAGAGGCTCTCGCGTCCGGAGTCTTTTGACTCTGCACGAGCTGCCTGCTCGTGTGAGAGCCCCGCTTCTTCCTCCCACAGCTCAGCCTGGGAGTTTCCCAGACTGTGCTGGGGCAGGAAAGGTGACCAGCGCAGCTCTGGAGACTCCACACACCAGGTAAGTGTGCGTGGGGCCCAAGAGCAATGCATGATCGCAAACCATTTTTGGCTTCTAGCCGAAAATGAAAAGGTGTGCGATTGGCACCTGCCGGCCCCTGGAGCGTCACGCAATTGTGAGTGCGTCGTGCAGATCACTTTTCACAATCGCACAACGCTCCAAGCACCCTTTCACATGGAAAATGCTGTGTGGAAAGGGCCTTAGTCCTGATCCAGATTGAGGCCACATATCCTTTCTT